>CAMOHE010045815.1:26370-39174 GCA_946598075.1 Artocarpus hirsutus | reverse complement strand
CTCAAACCTCCCTTAAGAGGTTCTTATTTCCATCTCGAGTACCAACTCAATCGGTACTCGAGATGGAAATAAGAACCTCTTAAGGGGGGTTTGAGGTTCGAACCCGAGGGACGCGAAAGAAAAACCCTGAGGGGCCAGAGGGGAAAGTATGGATGAGTGGGCGGCACGGGAACGGTTTACCAATAAGAGCCACAAGTCCGAGGGCCCCGCAAGGTGGGTCCTATGGAGGCTTGAGGTGGGGCCCGCGCCGGACGCCACACTATATTACTAACTAGTAGAATCTGATGAAAGCTTGGCTAATTCGTAGAAGGGCATGCCAGTAGGAACAGAATAGAGTACTAGTACCAAAACTGTAAATGCCTTTGCCAGTAAAATTCATATTATTATATGCCTTTGACAGTAAACACAAAATTCATATTATTATATGCGATTGAACACAGTCAAAATTCTGATCCAAATCAACACGCATCGATAATTTTCCTTAGGTAAAAAATGTCCAGTTACTCATGATTTGTCTTTAATAAAGTCGCATGTACTGGCTTCATATATTATTTCGAATTAAACTCAGTATTAGTCCCCAATAATCGGACAAATCATATTTTGGTCTGTAACTTTTAAAATGTCTTAGAATAAGTCTCAAATATATTAAATTGTTTCAAATTAACCATTTTGTTCATCAGATTCTTGAAATCTCATGCGGAAAAAGCCCTCGTACGGTCTTGTCTTAAGGTATAAAATTGAAAAAAATTAATTATAATATTTCTACTAATTTTTTTGTAATTCTCATTATATTTTTTTCATTGAGATTTTAATAGTAAAACCATATAAAGTAGAGACTCATTCTGTCATCTTTTAAGAGTAATAGAGCCTAGGGACTAAAAATGACATCAAGTCATTTCCCATAATTTATCAAACACGATTAGGGAAAGCTTGAATGATTATGATATTAAAATAATCAGTTGGCTTCCATAAAAAAAAAAAAAAAAAAAAAAAAATCGGTTGGCTCTCGCACTGAGATACTGTCATTTCGTACTGTCGTTTTCTTTTTATTTCATTAACACATGCATCTGGCTTTTTGACTGAAAAATTGATGGGAATAAAATTAATAAAAAAAGAACTACATATTCAACTAATTTCGTATGACTTATATTTCACAACCTTACTTCTTTTGGTTAACTTATGTCGTTCCGAGCTAAATCTCTACTTCTTTGATTTGTTGTCGACTATTTATAGCACAAGAATGCTTTATAGTGCTTCTAAGGTTTATCTTCCTGTTTGGTTCACTATTTCGAATAGTTCAACTCAATCTAAAAGGTAAGCATAACTTGTACCGACATTTAATTAGTCATTGATCTCGACTATTTAAATCATTCAACTATGCAGTTTAGAGTTCTTTTTCGAGCAACTTAAACCATTTTTGAATAGCAAAAATCAACCCAATTCGCTCTGCTCTCTACACCTAATGAAATATAAATTCAGATTTTATCTTCTGCTTACATATGTACTTTAACTATACATCTAAATACCAATACAGATTATAATTTCACATAGTTGAAATTTAACTTTCAATTCAAATAAGAAAATTATTCAAATCAACGCAATTTGAAGCAAAGAACCAATGAGGGCATAAAAGATATATTTAGGTTTGGGAGAAGAGTTGAAATTTTGTGATTAGAATCAGATACTGTAGCATGTGAGAACTTTATACTGTAACAAATTTTTATTTCTCACTAAAGCATGTGAAAATTTCATTCTGTTTATGGTTGAAACTGTGTGGTTCTGACCACAATCCAAACACACTATATATAATGTCTAGCAAGATAGTTAGTTACTATGTAATAAGAGGTGATCTTGTAACGCCCTCCTTACGGACGCCACAGATGTCGTAACATTCATTCATTAATACTTTTAAATTTAATAATAAACTATATGATAAAAACTTTATTTGGCAACAGATACCCAGGATCCATGCACACACATTTTATTATTATTTTTATATACACACCAATATTTAATAACTTAATCTATTATAATAAATTACTTGATCATAAACATCCATTAAACAATTTGCCAAAACAATTATAAATTGAATTAACTTTGTAAAACATTAATAAAATCTGCATACACAGTCCAGCATGCCAAACTTAAGACTTCGACAAGCCGAACTCGACCAGCAGGCCAAAGGTCATTTATCAGTAGGCCGCCTGAGGATTTATAAAACAGGATTTTAAAATTAATAATATCGACAGGCCGATACAGGGCATTCGGTAGGCCAATCCATACATCAGCAGTCCGACCAGTAATGATCAGCAGGCCGACTGACAGTTAAAAATCCATTTCTTAAAACAAATCTTAGTAATTTAAAATGCGGAAGACATATGATAAAACTATAAGGTTAAAATATCATAGTTTAAATATTTAAAATTCAACATAAAAACATACTCAAAATTATAAAATATAGTTTATATCATTAAAAATCCCTTCTTTGGCATTCTTCTATTTGCAATTCATCGTCCTTAGCTCACATGCCTTTCCATGCCCTTCGTCTAATCCATAACCTTCTTATCCTTATCTACAACATGATGTAAAATTGAATAAGCTAATGCTTAGTAAGGACATTTATATCTCACAACTTAAAACATTTTATGAACATCATCATCATCATCATCATCATCATAGTGCTCTAGGCACAATTTCATAAGGAACATATCTTTCATTACATTATCCATAGTAAAACTTAATTCATTTTATCTTAAGGGCCCAAGTGTTGCACCATAACATCATCACCGTAGGCACGCCGTCATGAGAGGAGAGGGTTAGCTAATCCCAAACCAAACATGATATTATATCATATCATATCATAACATAACATATCATTGGGTGTGCAACACTTATTTAGGTGATACATATATATATATATTTATACTTTTATGCTTTGAAAAACATTATCATCAAAATGTGCATAAACTTTTATACATTAAACACTTCCATAATAATACATAATGTATAATCATCATGAGAAATCATCATAAAACCATCATGAACATAGATTTTAAACTTTTCATAAACTCATCATGTTGGAGGTGAGAATGTACTTACCTTAATAAGCTTACTTAATCTTAATTTGTAGGTGATAACGCCGTGGTCTCGATATGCTCATTGTGTTCATGTTATACGTTCATTAAAAAAAAATGGCAATTAACATATATTTTTAACGAATTAATCACCACAACATAACATCCATTTCCCTATAACATCACACATACATTCATCTCTTGAAACATAAATTATAACATGTTTCATTAACCTTAAGACATTAAAATAAAACTATCAACACAAATACATTTCTGACCTTCATGAATTCTTAACTTAATAACTTTATTTTCACACACAATTTGGGCACCAAATTTAGTAGAAACAAATATATCATATAAACCTATCACCATGATTTTTCATTGATCATAAAAATTTCATTTGGCAAATTAAATAAGCCACATTACTTACAAAACAAAATCTGCTAGCAATACGATTCAGTGAGCAGTCCCTACTAACATTTACATAATAATTTATTTACATCACAAAATAATTCCACAAAAATATTACATATAATAGACACTAAGAACTTCATTATATCCAAAAGTTGCCTTTTTAATAAATTCCATACCATCCAAAATGTGTGTTTGAATTCAAAGACAAAGACAACTATAAACAATGTGTGCAGTGAATTTCATGCGATAATTATTCTCAAACAATTAAAATAAATTTATTTAGACCTCAAAATTCATATGACAACTTTTAAACATATAATTGCAGAAGCACAAAAATATTTCATTACCAAATAAATTCATTAAAATCATACAAAAACTTCACAACATAAAGTTCAACAATTTACCATTAGAACAGTATAAAAAAAACTAGCTTCAATAAAAATTCCATATCACATAAAATATACATCAAATCATCACCAAAATTTCTAGTCTATAACTTAACATATTCATAAAAATATTTGCCAAATTTCGTAAAAAATAGCATTCATTTGCATCATGAACAAAACCTATATTTTTGTGCACATAAACAATCAGCAATAATTTTTTGTGAGTGTCAGAGAGAAGAAAATTCATATCTTAGCACAGAAAAATATAATTGAGGTGAAATTTTGAGGGTTAGCACATAACACATACATTAAAAACATATTAAAAATTTAGAGCAAAAGGAAATTTGTAGAGAAAGATATAGCAGTCAGATTACAGGGTGTTCAAAATTTCAGAATTGCCGAGAAGAGTCTCTTACCTCAAAACAATTTCGTCTCAAGCTTCCTTTGAATTCACTCAACGAAAATTCAATATTTCTTTTAATTATTTGCAGAAAAATAATGGAGAAAAGAGGGAGAAGTGTACGTGGTGAAGAGGAAAGAAAATGTCTGAGAAAAAAAAGAAGGTGAACGATATACGATATAGGAAGAGAGAGAGGAATTTTTTTTTTTAATTTGGCTCTCAATATTTGAAACAAGGGAATAAAAGAAAACGCTGATTTCATGTGGATTAAGGGAGAGAATTAAGGGAAGGTCAACTTGACTTATTCTACTTGCCCAATTTAAATTGTGAAAAGTAGGAAACCTTATCAAATAATTCAAATCATCACAAAAGTCAAACCTTTTATTACCAAATTGAGGAATCAATCCAAAAATATGCCAATAAATCAGAATTAATCATACCAATCATATCCAATCATCATATCATCTATGTCACAAATTTTGGGAGATTTCTATTGATTGCTCGTCAGCTGTCATCGGCCTGTCGAATGCATGAGGTTTGGCCTACTGATGAAACTCCATCGGCCTGCCGTTCCGTGAAGGAATTTTGGCCTGCCGATCTTGAAGGTTCGGCCTGCCGATCTGCCTTAACATACTAAAATTCATCCAAGCATTAAATTGTCACAAAATCATATTAAACATACAACATAAATGATATGAACACTTGATCATATTGATTCCACGTAACTGTCACCTGACATAACACTTAAAATAAAATGGTTAGTACCATTATATCATATATCATAACATATATCAATTAAATAATTACTTAAACGTCGTCACTAAATTGACATAATTCGTTACATAGAAATCGACGGGTGTTACAGATCTGCTATTCAGTTTGGTCTCATATAGCTCCATAAGCTATATAAACTTGATTTCATTGATGTGAAGAAAAAAGGGCATCGTTTTACACACCAGTTAGGTGATCAGTATTTTGGCCACCCTAGATTTCATTTTCATTTTTGGCAAAAAAGGAGAGAGTTTCAACAGAAGATAATGTCTATCTAGATAGCTAATTACTACGTAATAAGAGGTGATCAGCTTTTAAGTTTGGTCCCATATAGCTCCATAAGCCATACAAACTTGATTTATTGATGTGAACAAAAAAAGGCATCGATTCACACACCAGCTAGGGGATCAGTATTTTGGCCACCCTAAGATTTCATTTTTATTTTTGACAAAATATCCCATCCACACATAGAGCAAAATTAGGGTGAGATTCTAGTGAGAGACTAAAAGGGCCAATCAGTCCAGGCCATTTGAATGCCAAATATGGGCTCTGGTTTCATAAGGTTATGCTATCAAAGTTGCAGGGTTTACCCGCAGTGCAAACATATGGTGCCGTATCTTTCTACTCATTGGTTTGTTTGAAGAGTTATCATTTTGGCAGTACTATTAGTGTGATTCCTAGCTGGCTTATCAATAGCAGTCTCAGCTTTTAATTGGTCATCTTTAGATGATAATAATTGCTTTGTTAAGTTTGATAAAGAGACAGAGGCAAGAAGAGGTAAATGTTTTGGTTAGTGCATATTGTTAGTTGCAATATTTTTATGAAGAAAGTGCTACAATATCCCACATTTTCTTTGAACTTTGAGGCGAGGATTCAAAATCTTCACTTTGAGGTGATGTGAGTATGGTTTTATCGTTATCTTATATTTTACAACGTTAATTATTGAATGATTAAAAAGAAAACACATTTTAGTTCTCATGTCAACTTTATAACATAAATATAAAATGCTACCCCTATATTTTTTAAATTGAACGTGAAATGTGCTTTTTACCTTTTTCTTCTTTTCATTTAATTAGTCTAAAATTATAGAACAAAACTGAAAAATATTATTGATTGATACTTAGGCACAAGAATAATTTTTATTTATATTTTTTCTTTCCTAATTTCAAGCCATTAAAATGAACAGGTTAAAAGGGTACAAAAGACATTTCATGTCGTAAAAAAGGTTTAAAATAAAAAAGAATGAAAGTGATTTTTTAAGAGCATAAGTTATTAAAGTGATTTTTTCCATTGAAAAAATATCTTTTTTGGACTGTAAAAAAAATTATGAACAGATAAGATCATTATCAACCTTAGATAAAAGTTAAATCTAAACTGAAAATATAACAAAAAAAATTAAAAGAGATTTTTTGGTGGGAATCTCTATGGTGGTACATATTTAAAACCGTTAGATTCAATTAAAATTTATTTTTTTTACATGTAATAGTTGAAAAATAAATATCTAACAAAAGGTATTGTTTTTTTAGTTCTCATTAAAAAAAAATTATCAAAATTTAGTGTACCATATTCTTACAAAGAGATTGCAATAACTTTTTTTTGTCTCGTACTCGATTTTGAAGTATTAATATTGCATATCTTATTTTGGGTATATCTTCACTGGCATTAAAAGTTTCTCTCTTATTCTCTCACATACACGGTCTAAACGAAAGCCAAACTTAAGAAGGACTTGTACTGGGAAACTGTCACAAAAGGGTACTCAATTGTTAGATTTTTATTGTTGCTTTTGTCGAGGTGTCAGAATTATTCATATCCGTTCCTTTCTTCTTTGTTTGGGGAATTTATTATTTTCTCCAATCAATGCACAAGTTATGTTTGACTTTGACCCATGGCTTTAGGACAGGATGGGTATCCAGCTGATCAGAGGGCCTTTGTTGGATCGTGTGGTGTATATGTCATTTGCCATGTAAAAATCCAAGTCCATTGTTTCCTTGTGGGTCTGAAAATGATACGCCCTCCTGACCCAAATGGTGTCTTCCGAATCCTCAACAAAATCTTAAAACTAAAAATAGTTTTTGTATTTTTAGTCTGTATAACGACTTTGTCCCATGACCTTGGGCTCTTCATAACTATGCCATAAATTTAATGCTTAGATTGATTTATATCATTAAAAAAAATATTTAGAAAAAATCCCACAACCATTTTACAATGGACGTTGAAACGACGGGCAACATGGCATATATAGTTTTAATATAGAAGAGTGAAAGAAAGAGAGCATGGAAGAGGGGAAAAAGAAAGAGTGTGACTATTTTATGGTATTTTAGTCACTGTAGGGAAAAACTTTTACCAAATGTGGCATTGATTGTGGCACTAAGCATAAATAGTTTTTAGCTTTAGTATAAATCGCCCCCCACCTTAAAAACAGTGGCACTAGGCGTAAATACTTCCTTGACTTTTGTTTTGAGAAACTAATTTTTGCCCCAACCTTTTCTTAAGCCTAAGCCCAACATTTTCGTCCCATGAAGTGGATGGAAATTTTAACGGAAAAGAAGGGATGGAGCGGTAGATGTTTTAAGAAATTTAAATGAATAGCATGAGTACGAATCGTATATATTGACACAACCAAAATACCAAACATGTCTCTTTTAATTTCACTCCCCTCTCTCTCCTCCATTTCACTCTCGATCTCTCCCTCGCTCTATCACTCATCGGCGATGCGTGAAACATATCATCATGGCGACCAATTGTGGAGGAAAGGGAATCGCACTACAGTGTCGCAAGGGAAAAAAGATTCCTTAGATCAAAGGAGGAAAAATTTGCTATTTATTTCAATCTTCCTTAAAGTAAACCATCGGTATATTTTTTTAGTAAACTAGTAGTTTGAAGGGGAAAAAAAAAAGAAATTGCTCAGCACCGACAGAATCAATTAAAGTAAACATGTAGTTTAAAAAAGGGAAAGAAATCTTCACACTACACTAACAAGACATTTTAAAGAAAATATCATTGGTCTGCTTTTGAGTAAATGCATGGTTCAAAGAAGAAAAAAAGCGGGAAATTCTCGTTTCACAACCATAAAAAATAGATCACGTTAGTTCTAATCTGTAACGCCCCTACCAAGTTAGCAACTTTAAATCCGCCAGAACTAACAGAAACATTTACTTGAACCAACGACAGTTACTTGCTTCTAACATCTATTACTACCTTAAAACAATAATACTACATAAGGGAAAAATACTCTTTATTGCAAAACAAATACAATTTTTATACAAAATACTAATAAAGTATTTGAAAACGTAATTAAAACTAATAACTTAAAACTATAAAAGAACTTTACATTATAACATATTTTGTTTTAACATTACAACACATAAAAATTTTAAACTCTAAAGGTCGGAACTAATAAGTTCGGACCGCTTTGCGAGCATAGATTGCATTCAATAGTTCTAAAGTCACAAAATTCCATATCACTGCATGGGGAGAGATCTCTTATTACATGTGGTGTCATAGGCAATATTTTCTTACTAGTAACTTATTAGTCATCACTTTGAATCTGCATTTTGAGAAACTCCACTTCCAACTCTAACTCCGAGTTCCTCTTCTTCTCACTCTCTAGCTCCGACCTCAGCCTCTCCACCATCCGCTCTAAGTACTCCTCCCTCGTCACCTCCGCTGCTGCCTCCTCGGCTCCAAGCAGTTGAAACATTTGCGTCAAGGTCTGCCTCTCCTCCTCCAAGTTCCTCCTCAAAAAAATCAAATCCCGCGTCACAACATCCCTATCGATAACACCACCAATGGTCTGTCCTTGACCCGGTGAACTTGGGCTTGACTCACCGAACTCACTCGGCAGTGATTCGCCCGACTCCCTAGCCTTCTCTTGAAGAACACTTAATGCATTAACCTCCTCCATAACTTGAGTGAGCGAACTGGAACTCGACCTAGTCAACTCGCCGGATTGACTCACTGAAATCGGAATCAACTCGCCCGTCGACTCACCTCCCTTGTTGTGAATTATAGTTTCACCGCCAAACTGGACCTGTTTCACAACGAAATCGTCCTTGCACTGGGTCGGGAAAACCGGGTCGAGTTCAAACCCGTCCTCGTTGAAGTTCCACCCGCTAATCCTTCTCCTTTTCTCTACTATTCCTTCACATCATCATCATCATTGTCATTACCATTACTCTTGTTCATAACATGAGGCCAAACATTCAAATTAGTATTCTTAATAATTCTGAACCTATCTTCCACACTAGGCAAGCCATGCAAAACATTCTTCACCAAATAATCCAAACCCTTATTGCAATTGTACCTAAAGAACGAATATTTCAACAATTTCTCAGCAGTTGGCCTCTTGGAAGGATCTTGATTGAGGCACAACCCTACCATGTCCTTAAAATACTTGGTGAACTTCTTGTTCTTCTTCTCGTTCTTGCTCTTTTCGTAGTCCGAAAACCGAAATCTTTTGGTGATCTTCAGCACCAGAGACTTGGACAGAGGAAGGTGAGAGAACGGAGGCCTTCCATGGGCAAATTCCAAGGCGGTTATCCCAAATGACCAAATATCTGCCTTGATTCCGTACCCGTTGTGGGAGTGTATCACCTCCGGCGCCATGACGTCGGTGAGCTTCGATGACGACGGGGAGCACCACCGTCGGGAGGAATTCGACTCGTAGATGGAGGCGGAGACGCCGAAGTCGGCGAGCTTGACGGATCCGTTGGAGTCGATGAGGATGTTCCTGGCCTTGATGTCGCGGTGGAGATGGCCTTGGTCATGGAGATAGGAAAGGGCGTTTAGGGTTTCAAGGAGGACTACAGCGATTCAGGGCCCGGAGAGACCATCGGGGAAGGAGGAGGAGATCATGGACTGCAAGAAGTCGGCGGACATGAAGGGCATGACGCCCAGAGGCGGCGGTCTACGGTGAAGGAGCAGTCGGCGTTGAGGATGTTGGGGTGGGAGAGGAGTAACATGAATTTGTCCTCTCGCCGGATAGTGTTGAAGTCTGCACGGGATTGGTCGAGGTCTATCGATTTTATAGCGACGATGGTGGAGCTGAGCGGAAGGCAGAGGAACTTGTAGACGACGGCGGAGACACCAACTCCGATCTCGTCAAGGATTTCGTATGAGTTAGGGTCGAGAGGGAACTGGACTCTACTGATGTTGTCAGCCGGTTCATGTTTTTCATTAATATGATCTTCTTGATCGTGAGGCATAATGTTGTTGTTAATTGTATGTTTGTGAATAATATTATAAATTTGTGTTGTTGGGATTTTTTTTAGAGTGCATAGAGTGATGAAGTTAGTGGAAAGAGAGTGGTGATGACTGTTCATAAGAAAGTAGGTTTGACAGGGCGGTATTCTTGTGAATAGGGACGCTGCATGTGAAGTACAGGTAGTGATGCAAGAACAGGCCGGCCCGGCCCGTTCTTCTTAGGCCCACTCGGGCCGGGCCGGCCCACCAATTTTGTGGGCTGGGCCAGGCTGGCCCATATTAAAATATCCTTGGCCTGGCCCGACCTACGGGCCAATTTTACATGGGCCGTGCCGGGTCGTGCCGTGGGCCGTGTCGGGTCGTGCCGTGGGCCTTAAATGGGTCAGTCCATTTTGGCTCATCATGGGTTTAAATGGGCCAGTTCATCTAAGCATGTAATTTTTAATTTTTTTATTGTTATTTATTTTTGAATTTTAAAATAAGTTAACAAATATAAAAGTTTGAATAGTCAAGGGAAATATAAAAATGAATTTTTTATTTACGATTGCCTCATTAAAAACCGTTCTAAGGAAAACCAAGTGGGATAAAACCTTGGTAAGGAAAAAAGAATACAATCGATATAATTATACATAAGATGTTTACAAAATTACTAAAAACAAAAAAAAAAGACATAAAAAACATAAAAATATTGTTCATTGTGGGCTAAGATGGGCTGGCCCATTATGGGCCTACACAGGCAGTCCCGGCCCATGATTTTCCATGGGCCGTGCCGGGCCGGCCCATGGGCCGACATATATTGGCCCAGCTCAGCCCACCAATATTTATGGGCCAAGCCGGGCTGTAAACAGTGTTGGGCCGTGCCGGCCCAGCCATTTACTATAGCAGGACGGGCCCGGGCCGGCCCACGGGCTCCGGCCCATTGTTGCATCTCTAAGTACAGGTATTCTTGTGAATAGGGACATTGCACGTGAAGTACAACCACCAGATAATGATAATAAATTCAAGGTTTTTTTCTTAGAATAATAAAGTAGAGGTATAATATATGTCTTCTGTACTTTGAGGAGATATATTTAATGATTGAGGGCTTATCGTCATGTTCCAATTACATGGTCATCTTTAGTTTAGAATCCATTGATCAAAAAAGGGAAAATAAAAGGAGAGAGATATGTAAATTGGATTAATAACAAAAACTGTCCCATAATTATTGAACTTTTAAAAATATACCCCCTTAAACTTCAAAGCATAACACGTGTTGCTTTTAATCTATAAAATATTAAAAAAAACAAAGATGATGAATTTGATCTATTTCATGGTGTCAAGTAGGTCGAGATATTATAGGGGGAAAACTTGATTGGATAATGCATTAATGAATCATAATTGTGACAACTTGAAAAAAAAATATTGCGTTTTGATTTTAATTAAAGATGGATCAGTGAAAATATTTCGTTGAAATGATTATATTAGCGATAATTTGTTCGACATACTCTAGAATGCTCAATTAAATTTTTAGCTTAATTATGTAGATACAATACGAGACAAATGAATTTCACAATTTTTTTTTTTTTAAAAGTAGGTAACTTGCTACAACTTCAACATAAGGGAGAAAACAACATTTTTTTTAATTGAAAAAAAAACCCTGCATTCCTTCTTTATTAATTAATAATTATAACATACTGAATTACAAATATTCAGCATAAAGAAATCAGAACTTGGATCATGGATAATTGCAGTGGCTTTATTTTTAAAAAGCAAGAAAGCTGAAATTTATGCATAGAGGGGAAGAAAAAAAGCAAAAAAGTAGCCAAGTTAGAAAAAAACTGCTTTGTCTTTATTAATTATTGATAGCATACTGAATTAGAGATAAGTATTGGAAATTCGCAAGCATACAACTCTTACTTTAGTACAAGAAAACAATAGATATGAACGATAAGAAAATGACACAAAATGCAACAGGCATGATGGCTGAAGATGGAATTTGACCTTGTCTTTCCTTAGTATTAATTATCCCCTCAATAATGGGGGTAATTTATAACCAAGTTATAAAATAAGATAAAAACTTGAACAAACATCTTGTTTAAATCTCCGTTGATGAAGATGACCCTAGCAATTCCTACAAAAAAGGACATTATGTTCAAGATGATTAGGGCAACCATTGGAGCAAGGAACGTAGTCGATGCACGGAAATTAAATAGGCCATTTTGATATAGATTGTCTTCTTCATCATCTTCCACTTTATTAGTAGTATTGAATTTGGCTTCCTTTACACAAACACTCTTCAAAAATGCATCTTAGCTTCCATAGAAGTAAGAAATTGACTTCATCATCCATATCCTATGCTCATTTATCCATGTCTTGGATGGCCCTCCTGTTGTGAGTACCTCATGCAAACGCTTAAATAAGGCCGAGAGGAAAATAAAAGAAACCACGGTAAAAAATGTACTCAAGACCTGCACCAAAATAGTACCATAGATATGTACATTAGAAATTATGGACAAAAGATAAAATTAAAGGTAAAGTTTGGGGACTTTGTAAAAGTAATGTTTTTTTTTTTTAATTG
>CAMOHE010045815.1:0-24881 GCA_946598075.1 Artocarpus hirsutus | reverse complement strand
TCGGAGGGGACTGCCTGAGCCGAGCGCGGTCTTTGCGGTGAACGTTCATGTGGCCACCGAGGGCTTGAGCGGACCGGAATTCTCTTTTGCAAAAGTTGCAAGTGTAAGATCTTGGTGGCCATGAAAACCCATTCATCATGAAGTCTTGATCTTCATGATGATAGCTCTGGGAAATATTGTTGTTGTAGACATGATGATGATTCCTTGAGTGATCTTTAGTGTTATTGTTGTTGGGAATGTTGTTTCTCATAGCAATATTCCTCTGCTGATCTTTCACGCTCAAATTAGTACTATTCCTCTCCATGGATTTTTTTTTTTTTTTTTTTTTTTGTGATTTAGTCAATCACACCTATACGAAAAAAAAAAGGATCGAGTGAACAATAACATATAATGGTCTAGCACAAATAACAAATTCCAAGTTGAAGAAAATTATGAAGAAAAAAGAGAAAGTACTACTGACCTGAGGAAAAATATGGTGGTGATGAATATAAGAGTGATGGGCTTTGAGTACGAGAGAGAGAGAGAGAGAGAGAGAGAGAGGTGATTAGACTTGGAGTAAATAGGGCCATAAAATTTGTAAACAAGAGGCAGAAAATCCCATTGGGAGGGTGTCCTCTAAAATCTCTTTGGAAGCTTGGTCACCACTTACTACTTATAGAACCTGGGAACCTGGGGTTGCCAGGGTCATATCTATAATTTGTTCCCAATCTAACAAAGATCTTGTGGATGTTCTTTTACTTCTCTTTACATAAATATTAAAAAAATAATAATTTCTCTTATTCTATAATATGTATAATGAGCAACAGTAGTCATGAAAAATAAAGGGACTAATTACTTGGTTCAGTCCTGAGGTTAAAGCATGCATGCTCAAGTGGTATTGGTTACATTTTCAACTTATCTCCAGTGTTGGCACGTGGCTTACAATAATTATTTTGATATATTCTCCAATCTCTGTCAATAAATCACATTATTTTAATTTCAAATTCAAAAGCTATTTTTCTTTGTCTTTTCATTATAGTTTTATATTGTCACATAAATGGAGGAAACAAACAATTATATATATATATATAATTACTATATTGTGTCAATAATGCCCTCAAGACCTTGTTGGTAAGCAACCTATATTACTAACCAGTACAATCTGATGAAAGCTTGGCTAATTCGTAGAAGGGCATGCCAGTAGGAACAGAATAGAGTACTAGTACCAAAACTGTAAATGCCTTTGCCAGTTTCATATTATTATATGCCTTTCACAGTAAACACAAATTTCATATTATTATATGCAATTGAACACAGTCAAAATTCTGATCCAAATCAACACGCATCAACAATTTTCCATAGGTAAAAAATGTCCAGTTATTCTTGATTTGTCTTTAATAAAGCAGTATGTAGTGGCTTCATATATTATTTCAGATTAAACTCACTATTAGTCCCCAAATAATCAGTCAAATCATATTTTGGTCTGTAACTTTTAAAACGTTTTAGAACGAGTCTCAAATATATTAAATTGTTTCAAATTAACCATTTTGTTCATCAGATTCTTGAAATCTCATGCGGAAAAAGCCCTCTTACAATCTTGTCTTAAGATATAAAATTGAAAAAAATTAATTATAATATTTCTACTAGATTTTTTGTAATTCTCATTATATGTTTTTCATTGAGATTTTAATAGTAAGACCATATAAACTAGAGACTCATTCTGTGATCTTTTAAAAGTGATAGATCAAAATAAAATTTTATAACTTATAGCCTAGGGACTAAAAATGACATCAAGTTATTTCCCATAATTTATTTAACCTGATTAGGGAAAGCTTGAATGATTATGATATTAAAATAATCAGTTGGCTTCCATAAAAAAAAAAAAATAAATAAATAAATAAATAAAATCGGTTGGCTCTCGTACTGAGATACTGTCATTTCATATTGTCGTTTTCTTTTTATTTCATTAACACATCTGACTTTTTGACTGAAAAATTGATGGAAATAAAATTAATAAAAAAATGAACTACATATTCAACTAAGTTCGTATGAATTATGTTTCACAACCTTACTTCTTTTGGTTAACTTATGTCGTTCCAAGCTAAATCTCTACTTCTTTGATTTGTTGTCAACTATTTATAGCACAAGAATCCTTTATAGTGCTTCTAAGGTTTAACTTACTGTTTGGTTCACTATTTCGAATAGTTCAACTCAATCTAAAAGGTAAGCATAACTTGTACCGACATTTGATTAGTCATTGATCTCGACTATTTAAATCATTCAACTATGCAGTTTAGAGTTCTTTTGCGAGCAACTCAAACCATTTTTGAATAGCAAAAATCAACCCAATTCACTCTGCTCTCTGCACCTAACGCACTATAAATTCCGATTTTATTTTCTGCTTACATATGTACTTTAACTATGCATCCAAATATCAATTTAGATTATAATTTCACATAGTTGAAATTTAACTTTCAATTCAAATAAGAAAATTATTCAAATCAACACAATTTGAAGCAAAGAACCAAAGAGGGCATAAAAGATGTATTTTTATGGTTTGGAAAAAGAGTTCAAATTTTGCGGTTATAATCGCATACTATAGCATGTGAAAACTTTATACTATAGTAAATTTTTACTTTTCACTAAAGCACGTGAAAATTTCATTCTATTTGTGGTTGAAACTGTGTGATTCTGACCACAATCCAAACACACTATATATAATGTCTAGCTAGATACCTAGTTACTACGTAATAAGAGGTGATTTGCTGTTCAGTTTGGTCCCATATAGCTCCATAAGCTATATAAACTTGATTTCATTGATGTGAAGAAAAAAAAGCATCGATTTACACACCAGTTGGGTGATCAGTATTTTGGCCGCCCTAGATTTCATTTTCATTTTTGGCAAAAAAGGAGTGAGAGTTTCAACGGAAGATAATGTCTATCTAGATAGCTAATTACTGCGTAATAAGAGGTGATCTGCTTTCAAGTTTGGTCCCATATAGCTCCATAAGCCATACAAACTTGATTTCCCTGAAAAGGGCATCGATTTACACACCAGTTAGGGGACCAGTATTTTGGCCACCCTAAGATTTCATTTTCATTTTGAACAAAACATCCCATCCACACATAGAGCAAAATTAGGGTGAGATTCTTGTGAGAGACTAAAAGGGCCAATCAGTCCAGCCCATTTGAATGCCAAATATGGGCTTTGGTTTCATAAGGTTATGCTATCAAAGTTGCAGGGTTTACCCGCAGTGCAAACATATGGTGCCTTATCTTTCTACTCATTGGTTTGTTTGAAGAGTTATCATTTTGGCAGTACTATTAGTGTGATTCCTAGTTGGCTTATCAATAGTAGTCTCAGCTTTTAATTGGTCATCTTTAGATGATAATAATTGCTTTGTTAAGTTTGATAAAGAGACAGAGGCAAGAAGAGGTAAATGTTTTCGTTAGTGCAGATTGTTAGTTGCAATATTTTTATGAAGAGAGTGCTAGAATATCCCACATTTTTTTTGAACTTGACGCAAGAGATTCAAAATCTTCACTTTTAGATAATGCCGAGTGTAGTTTTGTTGTTATCTTACATCTTACAACTTTAATTATCGAATGATTGAAAAGAAAACACATTTTAGTTCTCATGTGAAATTTATAATATAAATAAAAAATGCTAGCCTTACATTTTTTAAATTAAATGTGAAATGTCCTTTATACCCTTTTCTTCTTTTTATTTAATTGGTCTAAAATTAAAGAAAAAAACTGAAAAATATTATTGATTGATACTTAGGCACAAGAATAATTTTTATTTATATTTTGTCTTTCCTAATTTCAAGCCATTAAAATAAACCGGTTAAATGGGTATAAAAGACATTTCATGTTCTAAAAAAGGATTTCAGAGTGTTAGGATAATATTTCTTAAAATGTCAAGGTATTATTTTAATGGGAAATTAAAAAAAAAAAAGAATAAAAGTGATTTTTTCCATTAAAAAAATATCTTTTTTGCACTGTAAAAAAATTATGAACAGATGAGATCATTATCAACCTTAGATAAAAGTTAAGATCTGAACTGAAAATATAACCAAAAAAAATTAAAGGAGATTTTTTTAGCGAAAATCTGTATGAGTGGTGCATATTTGAAAACCTCTAGATTCAATCAAAATCAATCTTTTTTTTAAATTTAACAGCTGAACAATAAATAACTTAACAAAAGGTGTTTTTTTTTTCAGTTCTCATTAAAAAAATTTATCAAAATTAAGTGTACCATATTCTTACAAAGAGTTTGCAATAACTTTTTTTTGTCTCGTACTCGATTTTGAAGTATTAATATTGCATATCTTATCTTGGGTATGGTGTATCTTCACTGGCATAACAAGTTTCTCTCTTATTCTCGCACATGCACGGTCTAAATGGAAGCCAAACTTAAGGAGGACTTGTACTGGGAAACTGTCACAAAAGGGAACTCAATTGTTAGGTTTTTATTGTTGCTTTTGTTGAGGTGTCAGAAGTATTCATATCCGTCCCCTTCTTCTTTGTTTGGGGAATTTATTATTTTCTCCAATCAATGCACAAGTTATGTTTGACTTGGACCCGTGGCTTTAGGACAGGATGGGTATCCAGCGGATCAGAGGGCCTTTGTCGGATCGTGTGCTGTGTATATCATTTGTCATGTAAAAAACCAAGTCCATTGTTTCCTTGTGGGACTGAAAATGATACGCCCTCTTGACCCAAAATGGTGTCTTCCGAATCCTCAACAAAATCTTAAAACTAAAAATAGTTTTTGTATTTTCAGTCTGTTTAAATACCTTGTCCCATGACTTTGGGCTCTTCATAAGTATGCCACAAATTTGTCCCATGACTTTGGGCTCTTCATAAGTATGCCACAAATTAAACACTTATATTGATTTATGTTATCAAAAAAAATATTTACAGAAAATGTCACAACCACATCATCATACTAGATTTTAAATATCAAATATACTCTCAAGAGGGATGTTGAAACGATGGGCAACATGGGCATATACAGTTTAAATATAGAAGAGTGAAAGAAAGGGAGCATAGAAGAGGGGAAAAAGAAAGAGCGTGACTATTTTATGGTATTTTAATCGCTGTAGGGGAAAATTTTACCAAACATAGCATTGAATGTCACACTAAATTTTTACCAAACGTAGCATGGAATGTCGCACTAAGTATAAATAGTTTTTAGCTGTGGTATAAGTCGACCTTCACCTTAAACAGGGTGGCACTAGGCGTAAATACTTCATAATTTTTGCACCCAACCATTTCTTAAGCCTAAGTCCAACATTTTGTCCCGTGATGTGAATGGAATTTTTAAAGGAGAAGAAGGGATATAGCGGTAGATGTTATGAGAAATTTAAATGAATAGCATGAGCATAAAACGTATATATTAACACAACCAAAATACCAAACATATCCCTTTTAATTTCATTCCCCTCTCTCTCCTCCATTTCACTCTCGATCTCTCCCTCGCTCTATCATTCATCGGCGATGAGTGAAACATATCATCATGGCGACCAATTGTGGAGGAAGGGAATCGCACTACAGTGTCGCGAAGGGAAAAAAGATTCCTTAGATCAAAGGAGAAAAAAAATGCTATTTATTTTAATCTCCCTTAAAGTAAACCATCGGTATATTTTTTTAGTAAACTAGTAGTTTAAAGGGAAAAACATAAGAAATTGCTCAGCACCCATAGAATCAATTAAAGTAAACATGTAGTTTAAAAAAGGGAAAGAAATCTTCATACTACACTAACAAGACATTTTAAGCAATATAACATTGATCTGCTTTTGAGTAAACGCATGGTTCAAAGAAGAAAAAAAGCTGGAAATTCTCGTATCACAACCATAAAAACTAGATCACGTTAGTTTTAATCGGTAACGCCCCTACCAAGTTAGCAACTTTAAATCCGCCAGAACTAACAGAAACATCTACTTGAACCAACGACATTTACTTGCTTCTAACATCTATTATTACCTTAAAACAATAATACTACATAACGGAAAAATACTCTTTATTGCAAAACAAATACAATCTTTGTACAAAATACTAATAAAGTATTTAAAAACATAGTTAAAACTAAAAAACTGTAACATATAAGAGCTTTACATTATAGCATATTTTTACTTTTTAACATTACAACACATAAAAACTTTAAACGGTAAAAGTCGGAACTAATAAGTTAGGGACCGCTTTGGGAGCATAAATTTCATTCAATAGTTCTAAAGTCACAAAATTCCATACCACCGCATGGGGAGAGCTCTCTTATTACATGTGGTGTCATAGGCAATAGTTTCTTGCTACTAACTTATTAGTCATCACTTTGAATCTGCATTTTGAGAAACTCCACTTCCAACTCTAACTCCGAGTTCCTCTTCTTCTCACTCTCTAGCTCCGACCTCAGCCTCTCCACCATCCGCTCTAAGTACTCCTCCCTCGTCGCTTCCGCTCCCGCCTCCTCGGCTCCAAGCAGTTGAAACATTTGCATCAAGGTCTGCCTCTCATCCTCCAAGTTCCTCCTCAAAAAAATCAAATCCCGCATCACAACATCCCTATCGATAACACCACCAATGGTCTGTCCTTGACCCGGTGAACTTGGGCTTGACTCGCCGAACTCACTCGGCAGTGACTCGCCCGACTCCCTAGCCTTCTCTTGAAGAACACTTAATGCATTAACCTCCTCCATAACTTGAGTGAGCGAACTGGAACTCGAACTAGTCAACTCGCCGGATTGACTCACTGAAATCGGAATCAACTCGCCCGTCGACTCACCTCCCTTGTTGTGAATTATAGTTTCGCCGCCGAACTGGACCTGTTTCACGACGGAATCGTCCTTGCACTGGGTCGGGAAAACCGGGTCGAGTTCGAACCCGTCCTCGTTGAAGTTCCACCCGCTAATCCTTCTCCTTTTCTCTAATATTCCTTCATCATCATCATCATTGTCATTACCATTATTCTTGTTCATAACATGAGGCCAAACATTCAAATTAGTATTCTTAATAATTCTGAACCTATCTTCCACACTAGGCAAGCCATGCAAAACATTCTTCACCAAATAATCCAAACCCTTATTGCAATAATGCCTGAAGAACGAATGCTTCAACAATTTCTCAGCAGTTGGCCTCTTGGAAGGATCTTGATTGAGGCAGAACCCTACCATTTCCTTAAAATACTTGGAGAACTTCTTGTTCTTCTTCTCGTTCTTGCTCTTGTCGTAGTCCGAAAACAGAAATCTTTTGGTAATCTTCAGCACCAGAGACTTGGACAGAGGAAGGTGAGACAACGGAGGCCTTCCATGGGCTAACTCCAAGGCGGTTATCCCAAATGACCAAATATCTGCCTTGATTCCGTACCCGTTGTGGGAGTGTATCACCTCCGGCGCCATCCAGTAAGGCGTCCCCGCAACGTCAGTGAGCATCGATGACGACTGGGAGCACCACCCTCGGGAGGAATTCGACTCGTAGATGGAGGCGGAGACGCCGAAGTCGGCGAGCTTGACGGATCCGTTGGAGTCGATGAGGATGTTCCCAGCCTTGATGTCGCGGTGGAGATGGCCTTGGTCATGGAGATAGGAAAGGGCGTTTAGGGTTTCACGGAGGACGACGGCGATGCAGGGCTCGGAGAGACCGTCGGGGAAGGAGGAGGAGATTATGGACTGCAAGGAGCCGGCGGACATAAAGGGCATGACGACCCAGAGGCGGCGGTCTACGGTGAAGGAGCAGTGGGCGTTGAGGATGTTGGGGTGGGAGAGGAGTAACATGAACTTGGCCTCTCGCCGGATGGTGTCGAAGTCTGCACGGGATTGGTCGAGGTCTATCGATTTTATAGCGACGACGGTGGAGCTGAGCGGAAGGCAGAGGGCCTTGTAGACGACGGCGGAGACACCAACACCGATCTCGTCAAGGATTTCGTATGAGTTAGGATCGAGAGGGAACTGGACTCTACTGATATTGTTAGCCGGTTGATGTTTTTGATTAATATGATCTTCTTGATTGTGAGGCATAATGTTGTTGTTAATTGTATGTTTGTGAATGATATTATAAATTTGTGTTGTTGGGGTTTTTTTTAGAGTGCATAGAGTGATGAAGTTTGTGGAAAGAGAGTGGTGATGACTGTTCATAAGAAAGTAGGGTTTGACAGGGCGGTATTCTTGTGAATAGGGACGCTGCATGTGAAGTACAGGTATTCTTGTGAATAGGGACGATGCACGTGAAGTACAACCACCAGATAATGATAATAAATTCAAGGTTTTTTTCTTACAATAATAAAAGTAGAGGAATATTATGTCTTCTGTACTTTGAGGAGATATATTCAATGATTAAGGGCTGATCGTAATGTTCCAATTACATGGTCATCTTTAGTTTAGAAACCATTGACCAAAAAAGGGAAAAAAAAGGAGAGAGATATGTAAATTGGATTAATTACAAAAATTTTCCCATAATTATTGAACTTCTAAAAATATACCCCTTAAACTTTAAAATATAACACGTGTCCCCTTCAATCTATAAAATATTAAAAAAACAAAGATGATGAATTTGATCTATTTCATGGTGTCAAGTAGTAGAGATGACAAAAATCGTATTCGTGCTGTGTTTGTGTCGACACGTTTACAGCACGACACATTTAGCCCAAACACGAACACGACACGGTTCATAAACGTGCCAGAAATGCAAACACGAACACGACATGCCTATAGCACGCGTAATACGACATGAAACAATTAACACGATTATTAAACGTGTCGTGACGAGTTGACACGATAACGACATGCATATGACACGTTTATGACCCAATTAACTAAAAATTAAAAAAAAATTAAAAAAAAACCAATAATGAAAATTAACAAAAACACAATATCTAATTAATACTAACCTACTATAAATATTTCAAATATTTTTTTTATTTTTAAGTTTAAATGTGTTATAAATGGGTGGGTCGTGCCGTGTCAACACGTTTACGGCCCCTGTTTAATTAAACGTGTTAAGGCATGTTTAGCGTGTTAACACGAATCCAACCCGTTTATTTTCGTGTTATTTTTGCCAACCCATTTATGGCACAATTAATAAACGTACAGTCCAAACCCGTTTATCTCGTATCGTGTCATCGTGCGTGTCTGAAATTACCGACCCCATCAAGTAGGTCGAGATATTATAGGGGAAAACATGATTGGATAATGCATTATGAATCATAATTGTGACAGCTTGAAAAAAAAAATATTGCATTTTGATTTTAATTAAAGATGGATCAGCGAAAATATTTCGTTGAAATGATTATATTAGCGATAATTTGTTCGACACACTTTAGAATGCTCTATTAAATTTATTAGCTTAATTTTGTAGATAGAATACTAGACAAACGAATTTCACAATTTTTTTTTTAAATTAGGTGACTTGCTACAAATTCAACATAAGGGAGAAAACAAAAATTTTTTTAAACGAAAAAAAAAAACCCTGCATTCCTTCTTTATTAATTAATAATTATAACATACTGAATTACAAATATTCAGCATAAAGAAATCAGAACTTGGATCATGGATAATTGCAGTGGCTTTATTCCTAAAAAGCAAGAAAGCTGAAATTTATGCATAGAGGGGAAGAAAAAAAGCAAAAAAGTAGCCAAGTTAGAGAAAAACTGCTATGTCTTTATTAATTATTAATAGCATACTGAATTAGAGATAAGTATTGGAAATTCACAAGCATACAACTCTTACTTTGGTACATGAAAACAATAGATATGAACGATAAGAAAATGATACAAAATACAACAGATGGCATGATGGCTGAAGATGGAATTTAACCCTTGTCTTTCCTTGTTATTATCCCCTCAATAATGGGGTAATTTATAACCATGATATAAAATAAGATAAAAACTTGAACAAACATCTTGTTTAAATCTCCATTGATGAAGATGGCCCTAGCAATTCGTACAAAAAAGGACATTATGTTCAAGATGATTTGGGCAACCATTGGAGCGAGGAACATAATGGATGTACGGAAATCCAATAGACCATTTTGATGTAGATTGTCTTCTTCATCATCTTCCACTTTATTAGTAGTATTGAATTTGGCTTCCTTTACACAAACACTCTTCAAAAATGCATCTAAGCTTCCATAGAAGTGAGAAATTAACTTCATCAACCATATCCTATGCTCATTTATCCATGTCTTGGATGGCCCTCCTGTTGTGAGTACCTCATGCAAACGCTTAAATAAGGCCGAGAGGAAGATAAAAGAAACCACGGTAAAAAATGTACTCAAGACCTGCACCAAAATAGTACCATAGATATGTACATTAGAAATTATGGACAAAAGATAAAATTAAAGGTAAAGTTTGGGGACTTTGTAAAAGTAATGTTTTTTTTTTTTAATTGGTAATAACCAGTTGAAGGTGACTTTCTTAAGTTTTTCTTGTTGGTTTCTTTTATTCTTATGTTTGTTTTGTTTGCATTTGACATTTTTTTCCTTCATGTTTTAGTTTTTTAAGACCTCTTTTTTTTTAGATGTAAGTTTTTGCTTATTAAAAATAACGTGCAAGGTGACTTTCACTATTGTATAAATAGCGTAAGATATATAGATGTATGTATGTATGATGTCTTTTCTTTTTTCTTTTAAGGAATTTTTTGCTTATTAAAAAAATGTATATGTTCACAGATATGTGAGTGGCCTAATTTCTAGAAGGAAGTCTTGGATATATTTTTCTTTTATTACCTCGGGATATATATATAGGAACGCCATATAATAGGCGGAGCTGAGGAATGGTGGCAAAGCACCACAACGGGAAGAAAGAAAGAGGCCAAAATGCAAAGTTCTGCAAGACACATGCTTTGAAGAATAGACATGTGAAGAGGACCATATATTAGAGGGCAATACTTTGAAATACAAACTTCTAGCAAACCAGAGCACCACGTGTGTATTGAATCAGAAAATCATTCAAGTTGGTCGTGCTACAACCAAGGAATTGTGGCCTTGGTGGATCACAATACACAGAAGTCCAACCTTTGCAGTGTAATGTAAATCCTGTTAAGTCATCTTCCACCACCGAACCATAAAGAAATCCCAACTGCCTCATTATTATAATGATACACCACAAAGTTATTAGTTCAACTAAATTAGGTTATTCTCAACGGTGTGTCTAAATTTTGGCTCATTTTTTGTTTCTCAGACTTTAAAAGTTCATGGTTCCTTGAATTTTGATTGAGCCCCACTTAGTCCCCTTTTGTTGGAATTGATTATATTAAAATCAGAGTGAAAAAGGAGATTTAAGTACTATCATTTGGCCTCTTTTGATCTATTTTTAATAAAGAAGATCACATAATTGCACTAAACCCTTTTTTCCTGCGTTTTTAACAAAAATTCTAAGAGCAAAATAAATAGGATTAATTTAAAAAGTGTAAAAGACAAGGTGAGAGTTTTTAAAATTTAAAGAGTAAATTAGATATGACCTCAAAGTTTAGGAAAACTGGTAAATAATAACTCGTTAATTTATAATAAATTTTGAAAAATCAAATGGAACAAAATAAGGCTTCAATTCGTTGTTGATATAAATTATACTTGCCTCTTGACCCCATTTTGTGCCAATTTCATAAGTAGAAGAAGCTAATAGTTCCATCTCTTCTATCAAGAATGTTGCATCTCTACCTTTCATCATGTTAGGCTTGTCGTTTTCGCTGTGAAGTGTTTTGACGAACTCATTGGATGGACCAAAGGCTTACCTAAGTGTCATCGGCTCTATATCAAATTGTACAGTCAAACTTCGATCGGTTTACACTACAAAAAAAACTACATTTAATAACATATTGTTTACAATATGTAGTTTTTGAATGTCGTTGAAAGGTACATACAACAACATCTCCAACAAAGATGTCATTAACGATATTTGAAACAATAATTAACAACATCCATATAGATATACTATTAAAGGTCTCCTTTTAACGACAATAGTTTAATGTCGTTAAATTATTTAACAATAAGTAGGAGATGTCGTCAAAGCCTTGGAGATTCTACGACACTCCTTATAGACGGCATTGGTCAAGATATCGTCTATAAGGGATGTCGTGAAATTTCTAAGGTTTTGACGATATCTCCTACTTGTCGTTAAATAATTTAACGACACTAAACTATAGTCGTTAAAAGGAAACCTTTAATACGACATCTATGTAGATGTCGTTTATTATTGTTTCGAATGTTATTAATAATATCTTTGTTGGAGATGTCGTTGTATATACTTTTTAACGACATTTAAAAACTATATGTGTGTATTAATGTGAAGGTTTACCTTTTTTAAAAATGTCGCTTCCGTTTTGTGACAGACTTTTCATTAAAATATAAAAAAAAGCCCGTACCGGATTAGATTGGTCCCATTTGCCCATCTTCATCTTCCCATTGCACCTAATTTGAAACCCAAAAAAAAAAAAAAAAAATCTTCCAATGTAAAAAACGAAGTATAAAATATATATTCAAGTGTGCAATATAGATAAGAAAAATTAAAGCACATGAAAAAATTATTAGGGTGAAACTGAAATGTAGCAAAATTTTTTTAGAATACTTTTAAAATAGTCATAATATAATTACATTGGTAATTATCATCATGACATCTCATATTTTATACTATGTAATTAAATAGTAATTACAAATTTAGAGATATCATTTTGAGCCTATATGCAGAATATTACGAAACTGTGACTATATTTTAATTCTATAATTATAATTATGCGATACGATGTATTAAGAACATGCTTCAATACGTTTTTTTAAGTCTTAAATTAGGGTCTAGATTGATATAGTGTATATATATATATATATATATATATATATAATTGGTAATTTATACATACCCTATATGTAAAAACCAGTGTGCACTATGTTGTTGTGTTCTTCACACACATATATGCAACACATTTACGTATCGTAAATATTGATCTAAGCTGACTGTCATAGATGTCGTTTTTACTGATGTTGCGAAATTTTTGAGGAAATTGAACAAAAGCAAGAGAGTGTGATATTTTGGGATCAAGATGGAAACACATTGCTTTCCGAGCAACAGTTGGATCATTGCAATTCATGTCACAGTCTAGCACTAGAATGTAAGGAGAGTTGCTTAGCAAGCCACACACCCGTTGCTGCAAAATGTGAGTGTGTGTGGGTGTGTGTATATATATATCACAAATATATAGAGGAAAACAAATATTTATATTAGTCCATATTAGCTAGTGTGTAAAACAAACAAAAATAATAATAATAAAGGACAGGGTAATAATGTGTATAGGAGACAAACCAGAACATTAAGGGCTCCGGCCTTGAAATGGTGAGGATAAGAGGGCCTTTTTTTTCTCGAGAAACATAAACAAGGAAAGGTATTTTGTCATCACTGGAGAAATCTTGCTTCACCTGCTAAACGTAGGTATGTTTTATATAATGTTATGTTAGTTTATTTGGGGTTATTTACTACACACACATATTGATTGTGTAATTAATCATCAATTAGGGTTAGGGTAGCAGCATCTTTTTTTAAGGTAGATCACTCGTATTTATTAATAAGAAAATAATAAAAAGAAAGTAAAATAAAACAAAAACAAAAACAAAAAAACAATAATTATTTGGGGATTTCTCAGGTCAGAATCTACACGTTTTGAAATTATTAGATTTGGTCAAAATAACTTTTTTTACAGATCTGTCAGCTAAAAAAATGACTACTATTTACTATTTTTTTTAGGTTCTCATGAGAGAAATTTCTTAATAATTTAATGATTTCAGAGGCTCAAATGAATAAACTAATATATTACGCCAATTTCTACTTGTATAATATAGAGAATAATGTTATGAAAACGTGAGTACCGTAGTAGTATACATATAATTGTGTTGTCATCAGCAATAACGTTTCTAAAAAACATTAGATTGCTGATTTCTAAAGAGACAGAGAGAGGGGAAAAAAAAAGAAAGAAAAAATTGTTCCTTCTCCAAATGTTGCCAATGCAGCTCTAACAAGAGGAATGAAGATCACATAATGATATGCAAAACGAAAAGTCTTTGATATTTCTGAGAGCAATCTTATTTAACCTATGAACCTATGTATTAATAAGATAGTGAGATCTATTTTAAAAATACACTACAAAATAGATTGAGATTCATAATTTTGTAAGTAATAAAGTTATAACCTTATGGAGATAAAAATGATTTTTCTATTTCTAATCATGGAGAAATTATATGTTTTTAAAAGTTGCTTTCTGTTTTTAATAACAAAAAATTGTTTTTTTTTTTAATATCAATGCCAAACACCACTGGTTCTCAGCTCCATGCCGTGTCTGGAAGATGTTGTTGGGTCAAGTCTTGCAATTCAATTGGTTGATAATGAGATAATATGGTCAATTTTCCAAGAGTTGATTTAGCAGGTGAAAAGGAAGTATTATGCAATTGTTAATGAAAGAGATAGAGATAAAGTTGATTAAAAGTCTTGGGCAGATTTGATTGCTTGATATTTTACGAAAAAATGTCAGGTAATGATTTGAATATATATATATATATATATATATTTATATTTATATTTATATTTATAAACATCATATGCTCTTCGTGTTTGAAGTGAAAAACATTTCAAGATGCGTAAATAGTCAAGTTCATAAACGATTGTTGGTAGTACTATTTTTACGATATTTAATTTAAATAGTGCCCAATTTTCCATTCTCTTGATTGTGGAATTGGAGCTTTTCAACCAATAACAATAGAAAGTAAAAAAACTACTAAAATGTAAAGCTTTTTTTTGCACATGTTTGAATTAAAATTTATAGTTTAAATTAATGTACTAAACATCTTATATAATATATGTCTAAAATAATCAACATGTTGAATCAAACCAATTAATTTCAACCAAAAATAATATTTGTATAAAAAGAAAAAAAATCTAAAATAAAGTTTTTTATGTTATTGTATTTTAACCAAAAAAAAAAAAAAAAAGTTTTGGCAGCTTTCCAAATTGATTCGGTTGCCATCAAAACTTTGAAAAGTCCACGTAGAAAAATCTTAATGGAGACCAAAGTCACGATTTGAGAGAAATCAAAATAAATTTAAAATTAAATTATGGAAATTTGGGTTACAATCAACTAACGGATAACAAATAAGTGGCTCATCTTAAATGACATGTATTTTTTTCTAAATTAAATTAAATTATGGGTCAAAGTGATGGCATTTATAAGAATCTTAATTAGAAAATCTAAAATAAATTGGTAAAAAGAAATTTTTGACTCGATATGATTATATGAAACTCCTACATGATATGAGTTTAATAAGAGAAATTTAAATCATAGTGATCAACAGCTCAATATCATAATTCAAAAATGATAAGCATTAAATTTATGAATATAAGCTAGATCTCAGTTTTAATCAGATCATAAAGTATGATAAGAACTTTCTAAGTCATAAGGATTATTGAAAATTCAAAAATTTATAATATCCTATATGTGCCTAGTTAGTTAATTTACAAGTGTAAATAATTATGTGAAAATAATAATAATAATAATAATAATTATAATAACAACAACGTTAATGGAATCTACAAGCATTGTACGAGCCGTTATGAGCTTCTTCAATTCCATCGATTATGACTGCGTTGAGGAGCATCATCTTGGGGGAAATGCTCAAAGAAGTTGGACGAAGAAAAGCCCTCAGTCAATTTTGGGCTACCACCGTTGGAGAGCCGCCACCCACGCCACTTCTTTTGGCCTTGAATCTCGAGTTAGATCTACATTGATTGGGGCCGAATTGAGTCAAATTGAGGCTACCAATGAGTTCAAGAGGCCAAAAAATGGTTAAAATCGAAGCACCATCGTCAGTAGTCCATCGGACTCGTTGCACGTGCCGTTGTGGTTGGCCGCGCTCCGACGGACCTTGGGTTTTGCAATCTCAACCTCCGATTGATGATTCAAGAACACCTCCTTACTTGTTTGGATGTTCCAAACGTGATGGTGCCCTCTATTTAAGCTAATTCCATTTTGTTGGCAACCATCTGGTACTGACTGCACGTAGATCGAGGCGATGTAAAACGAAGTAATAGAGTTTGGAATGACATTTCCAACAATTATAGATCTCCAAGAAGCAATTTTAGCATAGTCCCTCTAGGACCATTGTTGAAGAAGTTACCTGGACTATAGAACTAGCGAGATGCAACGTAACCAGCCTAGCTTGAAATCTACGAAAGCAAGAATTTTGCCTATAATTTGAACATTTTTGAAACAAACTGTTATATGTTTTTATAAAAATTATCAAATGTATGATTTGTGGTATGTCATGCGATGCTATGTGATGATATGTATTGTTGTGATTAGTTATATGAGATGATATGTATTGCCATGTCATATCTACAATTTATTATGATTATTTCATGCCATATCGTGTGATATTATGATTATGTTATGAGCAGTATGTGATATATGTAGCATCAAATTATACTGCTTACTCACTTTTAGTTAAGTTAATTTTATGATTTATAATTTGTAATACTATGTAGTAACATGTCATACTACATACACACAATAAGGTAAAAAAACAAATAAAACAAGTTACAAGTGTTGTACGAACCTCTCGACTTATGGGGAGACTTTGACCCAGATTAGTATAGTTTATGATCTCAGTGTCGTTAGGGATCTCGCGAACCCTAACTCCCCAAGGATTGCACGCAACCGATATGATCACCTAGGCCCAATGAATAAGATAAATTAAGGATTATATTGTTAAGCATAAAACAAACCGATAAGCAAGCATAAAAAATTCATGCATGTTTTTATTAAATGATTTTTAATTAAGTTTTGCAAGTCTAATTTCCAACTTGTTGAGCGAAAGCTCATTTATTTATGTTCATACTGTAAGTAAGAAACTTGACAGCAACACTTGATCGACAGTAGTGAACGATGGACGGATGGTAGAGATGTGAATAGATACCGCCTACGCAAATGTAATATTTTTACATTTTTATTTTTTGAAATTATGTATGTAAAAATAAGTAAATGAAATTATTTAAGTATGTTTTGGAACCTGGGGTTGTGATTGGACAACCTTAGTCTAGAGGATTATAAAATTTAAAATGTGCAACAAATATACGTAGATTTTCAAGTAAGAATAATTGTGACGTTATATAACTTTAAAAATGTTCTTTTAGAAATTTTACATTAAATTAAGAAATGATTTTAAAGAATATGTTTTATAAAAGTATTATTATGTTTGTTTCTAAAAGAATAAGTTTTAAGAAATTATTATTACGACAAGTAATTTTATAAATGTTTTTAATAGTTCTAATTTTAATTAAGCAATGTTTTAAAAAAAGAAATAGTTTTAAAAAATTATCTTTACTTTTAAAAGAAAAGATTTATGGAATTATTATTATTATTATTATTATTATTATTATTATTATGTTAAAGAAATTATTATCATGTTAGATTTAAAGAATTTAGTATTAAGAAATAATTGTTATTTCTTTAGAAAAATTATTTTAAGAAATAATAATTGTTATTTTGTTTAGAAAAAATTCATTCTACATTTTATATACTTTATGTTAAAGTATATTTATGTAGCGACCCCTTTCCCCCCCTCGGGATGAAAGAGGGGAGAGGAGCGCCACACATAATTTGTTCATGCATATGAAAATGGGCCAGTTCAACAATCCGATCAGAGACACGATAGGAAAAATAATCAAACCTTAAGTCAAGCTTAATGTGGAATTATCTTATCATTAGCGGCGAAAATATTAAGATTACAACACTTATACAAAAGCTAGAAAATCCTCTAAATGTCTTCAATAACAATTCTTAGTTTTCAATAACATCATAGAAATACTTAGAAATAAATATTGCATCTTAGACTCGTCATGGGACTTTGGACCATTCTTGCTCAGTCATCTACATCCTTACTTAGAAGCTCACATGCATCACGAGAACTATATAAGCATAATGCTTAGTAAGTAAACCACAGTAGTTCTACATAAAAACATACTTTCATAAACATACATTACTTTTAGGTTTTTGCGCCCGTAGGATAACGTTAATCTCAAGCAGTCAGAACCCTTAACATTCATTCATAAATGGTCCCTATCTTGGAACATGCTTCCTTAAGGATTTGACCATAAAAACATACATAACATTGGTTGTGTAACGCCCCTTTTTTACGGACGTCACAGATGACATTACATTCATTCATTTAACCATTAATTGAAGTAGAATTATTATAAATTATAACATGTATTTGAAATCATAGTTTGAAAAAGTATACCTAGGATCCGTACATACATTTTTTTTATATGCACTTTACGAGAAATTATAAATTTCTTAATTATAACAATTCACTTTTTCATAAACATTATGTAAATAATTTGCTAATATCATTGAAAATTAAATTAACCTTTGAAGACATTAATAAAATTTTTCAAACACAGTTCGGCAGGCCGAACTCGACCGGCAGGCCGAAGGTTATCCATCGGCAAGCCGCTCGAGGCTTTGCAAAAAAAAGGTTTTAAATTCGATAAGTTCGGCAGGCCGATACATGGCAACCGGTAGGCCGATTAAACTCTTCGACAGTCCGACCAGTAATGGTCGGCAGGTCAAACTGTTATAAAAATAATTTGTTTTAAAACAAGTTTTAAAGTTTCAAATGCGGAAAAAAATTTATAAAATAATAAAAGTCCATCAAATAAACATTCTCAAAATTATAAAACATATCCTTAAAATTTAAAAATAATAAACATACTCAGAATCGTAAATCATGGATTATTTCATTAAAATCTCTTTCTTTGGCGTTCTTCCATTTGCAATTCATCTTGCTTAGCTCACACGCCCGTCTTGGTCCTCCTCCTAATCCATGGTTCTCTTACCCTTATCTGCAACATGATGTAAACTTAATTAAGCAAACGCTTAGTAAGTACATTTGTAAATCTCACATCTTAAAACATTTCATGAACATCATCATCATCATCATCATAATAGTGCTCTAGGCACATTTTCATAGGGAACATATCTTTCTTTACATTGTCCATATTAAAACTTTATTCATTTTATCTTAAGGGCCCAAGTGTTGTACCATAACATTATCATAGGCGCGCCGCTATGAGAGGAGAGGGGTAGCTAATACCAAACCAAACATGACATTATAACTTATTATATTATAACATAACATCTCATTGGGTGTGCAACACTTATTTAGGTGATACATATATACATACTTATACTTTCATGCTTTGAAAAACGTTATCATCAAAACATGCATAAACTTTCATACCTTAAAGCTTCCATAAAATACTTTATGAAAAATCATCATAAAACCTTCATAGATATTATCATGAACGTAATTTCAAACCTTTATAAAATATATCATGTTGCAGGTGAGAATGTATTTACCTCAAAAAGCTTACTTAACCTTACTTTTGTAGGTGACGACGCCGCGGTCTCGATGTGCTCACTTCATATTGTGTTCATGTCATGCATTCATAAAATGGCAATTAACATTTAATTTCAACGAATTAATCACCACAACTTAACAACCATTTCATATAACATCATACATACATTTATCTCTTGAAACATGACAATTCATACTACGTTTTTCATTAACCATAAAACATTAAAACAACACTTTCAAAACACTTATATTTCTGACCTTTATAAATTTAAAAATTAATAACTTTACATTCACATATAATTTGAGTATCAAAATTGGCAGAAATAAAGATAACATATAAACCTATCACCATGATTTTTCTTTAGTCATAAAAATTTCATTTAATATCTAAAACAAGTCATATAATATTCAACATGAAATCTGCCAGCGATAGTTAGGCAGTGAAAAAATTTTTAACTCCGGTTCGTATATCACATTTTCATACCATAACAAAAATTTACAAAATTAACATATATAATAGACATATAAAATTACAACATACCCAAAGATTAGCTTCAAATAAATTCAACACAACTCAATTCATTCTTTAGAAGGCAGAGGCCAAAAGAATACATCCTATGTGCAAGCGGTGAGTTCCATGCAATTATCATTTTCTAATAATTAAAATAAAATTATTAAGACCCTAAAATTCATATGACCACAAATTAACATATAAATATAGTAGCACAAAAATTCTCATCACTATATAAAATCATTTAATTATACAAAAACATCACATAACAAGAATCTCACAATTTTACAGTTAAAGCGGTCACATAACCTAGGCTTAATAAAAATTCTTTAACACATGAAATTTTCATCATATTATCACTAAAATTTCCAGTCCAACATTCAACATCTACATGAACATATTTACCAAATTTCGTGTAAAATAACATTTATTTGCATCAAAAACATTACCCATACATATGTGCAACACAACCGATCAACAATAATTTATTGTGTGTGACGGAGAGAAGAAAATTCATAACTTTTCATAGAAAAATCCAATTGAGGTGAAATTTTGAGGGTTAACACATAACACATACATGAACAACATATAAAAATTTCAGAGCAAAATGTCATTCCTAGATGGAAATATTACAGTCGGACTGAGGAGAGATACAATATCAGAAAATACCAAAAAAATGTGTGCTTACCTCAAAACAATCCTTTTCAAGCTTCCTTCGAATTTACTCTCACAAAGTTATAATATTTTATTCAAATGATAGCAGGAGAATTGAGGGAGAGGAGGGAAGGAAACGTAAAGGAAAGAGAGAAAAGAACTAAGAGAATTTGCGAGAGAGAGAGAGAGAGAGAAAGAGAAAAGAAAAATGTCTGAAAGAATTTTGAGTGTAGAAAATTCACATGAATGAGAAAAAAAATAAGAGGGAATGATTGTACTATAATTTCAGAAATCCTTTGATTAAAATTCGGTAATTACACGTGAAAATGGAGGGAATTAAGGAAAATCATTTGATTTAGCTCCACTTATCATGTTTCACAATTTCAAAAGAGGAAATCATATTTAATTAATCAAATCAACTAAAAGTCAAACATTTTATTTCCTAAAATGAGGAAATCAATCCAAAAATATGCCAATCAATCAACAATCATTATCCAATCACATAATCAACCTTGTCACAAATTTTGTGAAATTTCTGCTGACTGCTCGTCAGCTGTTATCAGCCTGCCGATGTCCCACTTCGGCTTGTCGATTCCTAAAGTTTGGCCTACCGACGATATACTATCGGCATGCCATTTCGAGGGGGTCATTTCGGCCTACCAAACTGAATGGTCCTGCCTGCTGATCTACCATAGCATATAAAAATCATTTAAAATATTAAATTATCATAAAAAATATGATTAAACATATAACATTAATAACATGAACACTTGAGCACATCAATTCAACGTGAGCGTCACCTGCCATAACTTAAAATAAAATGGTTAGCACCATTATATCATATATCATAACACATATCATAAAAATAATTACTTATCGTCGTTACACATTTGACATAAATTATTACATAAAAATCGACGGGTGTTATAGGTTGGTTCATGACAACAAGAGAGTTCACATCATACTCATGAAAAATCATAAAAAACATGTTTAAACATATTCATCAACATACATAACTTTAAAATATGCTTTAAAACATACTATTGTTCAAGTTATGCAGTGGAGGGTATACTTACACAAACCATTTACTCATGATCATCTTAGATTCTATACATCATTATTCATTCATTCGTCACATCACATAATATATCCCTTCATATTCCGATGAAAGCCATTGAACACCTTTATGATTTTCTATCTTCTCTATATGCATTCATATGTCTCCTTAAATATTGTGTCCTTAATCTTTTCTTTCCTTTTCTCTTCTTAATTTCTTCCTTATTCCCTCATGGTTCATCCCCTCATTTCTTAAGTCTCGCATAAACATCTCTCTATAATGTCTTTCTTTCTTTCTCTATTTCTTTAATTCTCTCGTCTACTCTCTCTCTCACACATTCTTACTCTTAGTAGCAAAATAAAGAAGGAAAAGAAGAAGAAGAAGAAACATGAAGATTGAGAGGTTGAGAGGATTTGTGAGTAAAATGTGAAGAATAGGAGTAATATATATAAAAAGAAACATAGCCTTCTATATAAGAAACAAATCTTTTATAAAAATGGAATGCATACTCGTGGGAGGGGAAAAAGAAACTAAATATGAAAGTCAATGATTCAATAGAGGAAAATAAAATGATAGTATCTTAATTATCCATGAATAGAATTCTAAATAAGTCAACTAGTCATCAGAATAAATAAATAAATAAATAAAAGAATAAGAAATAATTTCAGCTTCCAATATTAGCTCCACTTGCCTAATTTCAATTATCAAAATAGGAAACCTATCTTGAATTTCAATTATTATTAAAAAGTCAACTATCAAAATATAATGATAATATCTCGACTAATTAGATGCAATTTACACGTAAAATTAGAGGGAAATTAGGGAAAAAAATCAACAAATTAGCTCCTACTTACCATATATTAACTTTCAAAAGTAGGAAACCTTATCAATTAAATTCAATCAATCAAAAGTCAAACATTTCATTTTCTTAGATGAGTAAATAAATCCACAAATATGTCAATTGATCAACAATCATTATCTGATCACATAAAAAGTCAACTATTCCCTCATATGGAATAAGGAAAGAGAAGATAATATGCCAATAAATTAAAATTATACCGCAACAAACATACACACATATACATAAATTACGTTAGTCATTATCCACTACAATTATACAATAGTACAAAATATTGTGCACATTACATTAATATATAACATAAATTTCCTTTCTTTTATTTTTATACGAATTAACCTTATATATAGAAACATATTAATTCTTATATTACGTAAAGATAAGTATATATATAAAAATATTTATATATAGAATTATTTATATATAGAATATAACGTTTATATATATATATAATACTTGTAAATTAACTTACAATTAACATATAAATTAATGTTTATTTATATTTAGAAAATTTATATATTTCTATATATATATACGTATAAATACTTATAAATTAACATACAAGATATATATACATATACATATATATATATATATATATATAACACCTTTGTATGAAGTTCTATCATTCCATAAACACATGGCAATTCATAAGTAAAAAAAAAAAAAATCAATACATAAGTGATAAAAATAAAACAAATTCACATAATCTCAACTAGACCCCTAGCTTAAAATTTAGGGTGTTACAATTTAAGTTTATGATTATATAGTTAAGTAATGGCCATGCAAATAGGGTCGTTACAGGCACAATGCACCTTGAATTTTAAAATTATTAACAATTGGTAAGATCCAATAGCTACTTTTAAGTTTTTTGTTAATTACTCCTTTTTATATATTAAGATTAAGTTCTTTTAAATGGCGAGCTCGACTTTAAGAAAACACACATGTGAATTTGTGGCCAAAATTACCAATGTTTTAACGCTTGTTAACTATTAGACCTCAATTGTAAATGATTTCAAAATTTAAGGTGTATTTTATCAAGATTAAAAGTTTGAAATATATTATATAAAAAACGAATAGCTTAATATGCAACAGTACAATTTGCTTATATTAAAAAACATCACAACTAAATTGGCATCCTCCAAAACCCCTCTTGTATACAAAGCCTCCCATTTCAATTAAATTAAATTAAAAAAAAATCAACTTAGTAGAGAAAAAGATGGTGATCGTGTGATATTTGCAATTGAGATGATTTGAGAGAATTGAGTCACAAGATTAAGAAGAGACAAGTATAAAAAGAAAAAAATCATGAAAAAGGATGATTAATCGATGCAAAATGACCCCCCTCTAAAATGGTGGGATAATGCTTATCTCTTGCTTCCTCCTTTCGGCGGGGCTTGGTTGCAAGATATTTTTATTCTCTTTTTTTTTTGGTTAATTATTTCCACTCGTTTGTCGTATTCTATGTTGCCTGAAATATTGCATGATATAACATAAATGCTTTTAGGTGGATGCTGATCTACCCATAATATCAATCATGCTTAATGTTGTCATTCTCCTGCTAAATGACAATATGATGGGCCTTTTTTCATGTGACCCACATTTTTTTCATGTAAATAAAATAAAAATTATCCGGTAGTTTTAATTTTTAATATAAATAAATATATTACTTTAAAAATATTTAAATATATTGTATATGCTTTTTTAAATACTTGACTTTTTAATTTTACCATTTTCTTGTTCTTTTTAATTTTTTTTCTTGTTCGTATTTCTCTCTTTGTCATTTTATAAAATATAAATTTTGTTTTAATTTAAATAGATTATTTAATAAACACTATTATATTTTGGTCTATTTATTTTTATTTTTAATTAATAATAGCATGAATCCTTCCTTTTGATTAGACAAAATGAAAGATTATTGGCGTTAACTTACTCCATTTTCAACGTCTATATTCTACTCGAGAAGTAGGTCAAGTTTCCCTTGCACCACCATGGATCCGAGACCGTGGCCCACTATCTGTTCGAGACAGCAGGGGAACATTGGAATCTGGTTCTTTTTTGTATAACAGAAAAGCCAAAGACATCCCTGGCTAGATAAGAAAAGCTGATATTTAAGGAACATTGTATAGCATCTTTAGAAAAGCTGATATTTAAGGAACATTGTATAGCACCTTAAGAAAAGCCAAAGACATCCCTGGCTAGATAAGAAAAGCTGATATTTAAGGAACATTGTATAGCATCTTTAGAAAAGCTGATATTTAAGGAACATTGTATAGCACCTTAAGAAAAGCCAAAGACATCCCTGGCTAGATAAGAAAAGCTGATATTTAAGGAACATTGTATAGCATCTTTAGAAAAGCTGATATTTAAGGAACATTGTATAGCACCTTAAGAAAAGCCAAAGACATCCCTGGCTAGATAAGAAAAGCTGATATTTAA
>CAMOHE010045814.1:0-19847 GCA_946598075.1 Artocarpus hirsutus | reverse complement strand
CCTATAAGTATGATAAGAAAGCATATCTGGCTCATGTATGATTTATAAGTATGATAAGAAAGCATACTGATCTCCTAACCTATGAGGAGGATAACATCTCAACCCACATAAAGGATTACACTAAAATTTAAGATTTAGATCTTGATGTCTATTAAGGATCTTATAAACCTTAACTTCTTAATGATCGCATGCAACTGATATGAATACTCAGGCCTATAAGTATGATAAGAAAGCATACTGATCTCCTAACCTATGAGGAGGATAACATCTCCACCCACATAAAGGATTAACTAAAATTTAAGATTTAGATCTTGATGTCTATTAAGGATCTTATAAACCTTAACTTCTTAATGATCACATGCAACTGATATGAATACTCAGGCCTATAAGTATGATAAGAAAGCATATCTGGCTCATGTATGATTTATAAGTATGATAAGAAAGCATACTGATCTCCTAACCTATGAGGAGGATAACATCTCCACCCACAGAAAGGATTACACTAAAATTTAAGAATTAGATCTTGATGTCTGTTAAGGATCTTATAAACTTTAACTTCTTAATGATCGCATGCAACTGATATGAATACTCAGGCCTATAAGTATGATAAGAAAGCATATCTGGCTCATGTATCATTTATAATAGTTTTTCTATTATATTTTGCAAATGGAAGTTTTTACTTGATGAGCAAAAGCTCATTCAAATATGTTAATGCTGTAGATAAGAAACATGCCAAGAATGCTTGATGGGTAGTGATAAATGATGGATAAATAGTAGGGATGGGAAATAGATACCGCTTGTGCTCTATATTTCTTGCATTTAGTTTTGTTAATTATGACATTTGAATCATGTATTAATGGTACGTCAAGAATTATGTAAGTATGCTTTGCAGATCAAGGTTGTATTATACAACCTTAATTCAGATAAAGACTAAGATCAATATGTTGCAACTAATATATATATATATATATATATATATATATATGTATAAAGTTATCAAGTTAGTAGTACTACTTAATTTAATAATGTTATTTAACTTAGAAATGTTTTTTTTTTAATATTCTGCAAATTTAAGTAATTATACTAAATATATGTTTTAAGTATATGTTTAAGTAACACGTAAGTAGGATCCTTAGAAGGAGTATGGAAACGCAAGAACTACTCAGTCCTAAAGTGGTGAAGATAAGGTAAGAGTTGCAAAGATAACTGACTACAGTTGGAGGATGTGTCCTGAACTACTTGTCGATTGGCCCAGGCTTGGGAGGAATGGGCCAAGCTCCATGAGAATGGATGAAAAAGGAAAGACAGTCTTGGAAGAATTGAGATATTGACCACCATAGACACGGTGTTCAGACTGATCAAACGATAGTCAGTCAAGTCAAAGGGATAATAAGAGGAAAAAGGAAACCCAATGGACAGAGGGACCAGAAGAAGTCGCCGCACGAAAGGAAAGTTAACAGGTACTCATTATGCCTCAAGTGCAGATAGAGACACCAAGGTTAATGACTTACGTGTATAAGCAACTGTTATATATGTAGTAAAGAAAGGCACTTTGCCAAACACTGTTAATTCAACAAGAAGCACTAGTCTGGCAAAATATAGCAGAAGACACAAGGGACGTGGTGCCACGCCATGGAGGTTAAGATGAGGGGTCCACACACTAGTCAAGGATTGATGGAAGCTCTCCTTGAACCAGACAATTAAATTTTTGCTTCCCACAGGAATGACATAAGAATAATAGCATCTGAAAAATGGGTAGGTTAGCTTTTTGGCATCGATCAAGACGCCTATGTTTTATTCGATTCACGAACTATACATTCTTTCACATATCGCATGACCACATCGAATGACTAGCTCAAAATGAAGATAAAATAAACCAAACCTTTAAGACCATATTACCTTTGAGGAGGGATCATAATGTCCAATAAGTAACAAAGTTATCAGGACATCATCCTAGAAATGGACTTACTGGACTTTTTGAAAGATAACAATGCATCAAAAACTTGGTAAGGATGCAAGCCCATATTCAAAACAAAGGTGTAGAACACCTCAAACACACCAACATTTTTCTTTTCTTTTTTTTTTTAAAAAAAAGGAAAGAAAAGAAAACAACCAAAGAGGTCAATTTTTTGACATGGGCAAATGGGATGTCTGCTTAAATGGAGGCGACGCATAATAGCCAACATTAAGGATAAGTCAAAATTTAGAGAAACACGACCATATTATACGCCGGTAGTGGAGGAAAATAATGAGGTATTCTTAGAAAAGCAACCAGGACTAACTTAAGATGCGAATCCAAAATCCAAGATACGATGGCGAATGCAAGTGGCTTGACACATTGCCATAGAGAAAAAACGTCATCTACGAGTCAAAATCATCTTTTGTGCGTTCACAAAGAGTGGTTTAAAAATAAACCTTCTACATTTACGCTCTAAGCTTGACAAGTATTTTACATGATCGACCTACTTAAAGGTTGCACCATGGAAAGTCGTAGAAACGTTTAGCCATTGGTATCTATGAGATTTTTCTGTTGAAGAGGCTGCTAAAAATGATGACATCCTTTAAAAAGATAATTCGTCAAATGGACACTTTATTACTTTTATTGAGTCCGAGAAGGAATCACTATCGGTCCACCGTCTTGATGAAGAATCAGAAATCTACAGTAATGATATAGATAATCTGATTAGACATGCATTGATGTAGATGACTTCATAGATGAGCAAATAGATGAAACATGAAAAGAGTGCATAGATGACGAAATCAGGGAAGACGATCAAAGCAACTATGATGGTAATGAGCCTATTAATTTAATAGCCCAATGATTTAATAGATAAATATTAATAAATTTTCATCTGGAGAAAAATAGGAGTAAATGTTAATTATAGTCTAAGGGCCGTTTGTTTCGAGTATTTTATAGATTTTTTAGACTCAAATTTAAATTTGAGTATTAAGAATCTTTTAGATACATGTTTGTTTCACCCAAATTCTGAATCTTTTGAGTTTTAAGAATCCAAGTTTTCAAAATTCTGACCTCTTAAACTTTTGATACTCAGATATCTCTGCTATAGTAAAAACTAAGTTTCTCTCTCCTATATTTGAGGAAAAAAAATCATAACTTCTTCATTTGTTATCCAATTGCGTTGACTATTTTTTCATTGTGTTTCTAGTGAAGAGAGGAATAAATTAAGATCTATATTGTATATTTTTTAGGATCATTATCATTAAGATTTTATTACATTTGTTGATAAATCAAAAACTAGTTTCACTACTTTTTCAAACACAAATTTCAATTTTATTCTATACTCAAATTAAAACTTAAATGCACATTCAAACTTAAATTTGGATAACAATTCAAATCACTAACTCAAATCCTAATTCAAATCATACTAACTCAAATCAAATCATTAATTCCAATCTCTTTACCAAACGAACCCTAAATTTAGGAACTTTTTATTGCAATTGCGGTTTTTTTTTCCTTTAATAGGATTTTGATCTCTATTTTGGGGAATTCCATATTCATTTTTGATAAAAGAAAAAAAGTATATCCATTACCCAAAGAAAAAAAAATAACGAAAAAAACAAAGAAAATAATTCAACGCACCTGCAAGTAAAAAATTAAAAACAAAAAAAGAAAGAAAGAAAAGCGTCAATATATATTATGGTAATTATATATGAATGTACACTAATGCAATAATGGGGATTTCTTAAATCACGGAGCACACAGACACGAGTCACATAAAAATTTCACCGGACAATTCAATTCACATTAAAAAAAAAGATAATAAATAAAGAAAGGTAGGTTCCTTAAAAAAAAAAAAAAAAAAAAAAAGCAGCATGTTAATTTCTAAAACTAAAAAAAAAAGAAAGTTAAAAAAAGTTTAACGAAGAGGTTAATTAGGGAAGTTCGCCCATTCTTAATCTACTCTGCTCAAAAGTCGAACTCTCATTACTACTTCCTTGTACTCATTCCTTTCTCATATGTTGCTACCAATCTTCTGTCGATGCCCATTTCCACTGCTTGAAAGCCACCTAAAATCTCTATTTCAAAACTCTTGATATGTTTTTTCTCACTTTTTTCCTCGTACACGATTTTTCAATATGATTATTGTGTATAAATACTCCAATTTTTGAAGGATATGTTAACTCAAATTAATATTTAAAGTTATGGTTTCTAGCCAATATGGGATTTTATTCACACACGCCCAACCTACCTGTCATGAACGCAAAACTGGGTGGTAATATGGCGGTTTAATTCAATTAATTAAGCAAACTTTAATTGAACTCACCATCTAATAACTTGTTAATTCAAGGAAGTATATCTTGGTTATTTATAAAAATGTGAACAATTTAAAACTTTTATATAAGTACCAATTATTAAATCCTAATAAATAATTTTATGAAATACCTCTAAATTAAATTTAAAATATAAATTTGTGAGAATGGTTTGGGCAACACTGACTCACATTGTGCACACACATAGTAATGGCATAAGTAAGATACAACCACAGTCCAACCAAAATGAATAATATCTTAATATTACATGCCTTAATTAAGTAATCAAGTAAACTAATTAGAACTCCTATGGTCCATGCATACAATTAGCAGCTCCTAGCTAGCGGTATACTACGAACTCCCTAGGGGGATTTTAAAACAAATAAACAGTGAGCGAAAAGCTTAATAAGACTTGAGTGTGAAAACGCTAACTTAAATAAACAAAATTTCATTCATACAATTACCATAAAAGACACTGAACGAATCTAGTTATTTGTATGCTTACCTTTCTGGTACAACAAATCATCCAATTAAAAACTTTACCATTTTATGTTGTGCAAAGCCAATTAAATCACCACTGTAGTGGCTCAGCTAAATTTCAGGACTTACCTCCAAGGTCACTCTTTGCACGACCCGATCTCTGTATGTGGCATCATGCACTAATATCTCATCTCGAATGGAGTTCTTATCCCATTCAGTACTAAATATTTATGAAATTTTATATCATTACTTGAGTTTCATATTTCTGGGTTTTCTCGTTTACATTCATTGGTCCGTTCATTATAAACATTTCATTACTCAATAGTTACTGAAAGTAATTGAGTTAATACATCAAATTTGTACTTAAAAACATTTCCAAGAAAATATTTTGTGGCCAAAATCCTTTTAAAATCATGGCTAACAAAGAAAGAGGGTCTAGGGCCTTACCTCGTTGGTTAGCACAATAGTACTAACTTTACTATTCCAGTCAGCTGCACTTTAGCTCCTTAGAATGACAGGTATCCTAGGTGTAAACTAAGCGCATCAGTATTCATCTATTAATGTAACCCACTAGTTTACTACCTACGGTTCCTTAGTGTGCCATATCCAATTAAAAGTCTCATTTACTTTTATCAATATTTAAACACAATGAAAAACATATTTAAAACTATTTTTGATCTGCAAATCAAGTGAAATACGTTTAAAAATATAGTTTGGGACAAGTAGTACTCAGCCTGAAACCAACCCTTCAAGTGCAGTGTGGTCGATCGCTTATAGTGTATCATGATGGACTGCATGCTCATAGATGCTCGGTCAACTATGTATAATGTTTTACGGTTGACCATGTGTTCGCAGTTGATCGGTCGACTATGTTACACAAAGCATGGTCGACCCCACTGTCGCGATCAAGATGCTCTATTATCGAGCATCCAAGTTTCAATCCATATTTAAATCACTTTAAACAAGTTTAAATGTAATCCAAATATTTCTAAATGACTTTTGATCTTCATATGAGGCATAAAAACACGATTTCATACAAATGTAGTATGATTTCACCACTTTCCATATTTTTCACTTTTTAACTCCAAAAATGAACAAAAATTGTAAAAGATAGTTTTAATCTATTTCTAATCCAAGTAAAGCATGCATTCATGTTTGTAACCATCACACAGTTCCTGATGATACATGGCTAAGGTCCATTTAGGTTTAGATCATTGCATGCAAAGTGATATTTAACAAATATTGTTCAAAATAAAAACTATACAAGGAACCATATTTCAGAGGCTTTTAAGCTTTGTTTCATGAGTTTGATGAGCCTAGAATGTTGACATTTTGAGTCGATTTACATTGGCTTGAAGACTTCAAACCATCAATCCTTGGCCTTTATTCAGTTGGAAATGGAACTAAATTTGATTTGAAGCTCTTGAATTAATGGGTGTGTGTATGTATGGGTGTTTTCTAGCTTTGCAAGGTGAAAGAGAGAAAAAAGACCTGAAAAATAAAGAGAGTGAGAGTGAGAGTTGATGTAGAAGAAGAGAGTGAGAGAGAGAGTAGAGTGGTGATGTTGGTTGTTGTTGGAAAAACGAGTACACAGCGAAAATTTAAAATTTTTAAATCATATTTTTTAAAACACAAGTTTGACATGCGATATGCATAAATTAACTATAGATCTTACTAAACTTTGTACACTGAAGGGCTCTTACAATCTGTGAAGAGAAAGGTGTTCCAAAAGAGCCTCAATCAACTGGTTTTCTTTGTTATTCTCTATCCACGATTGATATGTGTGCGGGCACGCCTCGTATTGCTCTTCCTTGGTGACTCTCCTTTCAACCAATTGAAAAAACTTGGAACTAAGGTTCGTGATTTGTGAACAATAGTTCTCCGAGAGTTTTTAGAGTTCTTACACTAGAGAACTCACATTAATTTTCTCAATTGATCTAAATAACTCAAAAAACTCACCCCTTATTTATGGAGGTCATCCCTAGGTTAGTCATTATCAGATAAGGCCTCAAAAAATTTGAATCTGGATCAATATTTGATAAAATTGTATAAAAACACGTAATCAGATTATCACTCAGTTGGTAGGCCAAACTGGTAGATTGATCTGTCAAACTCACTTTTAGATCGATCTGACGAACTTATGATAAATAATCCCTACAAATCTTTTATCTTCCACCCGAGATACTTAGGATAAAGCCTCAGTTTTAAGTCAAATAACCCAATAGAGAAATTATCTAATTAAAACACTCATATCTAGATAATCTCTAGGAAAATAAATATTCCTAATAATATAACAAGATTATCTTAAATTAATTTACACAAATTAATTTAACCGATAAACAAACATGAATTATCCAATCTTATCGAATTTTAGCCAATCTAATAATTTAACATAAGTCACCAATTTATTAGAAAAGCACCTCGTATCGTTATAGGATTTATTATGGCTAGAAAATAGGACCTGATGAGCCTATATAGTTTAAGCTCCTAACTATTATGAAATAAATATCCCAGATACATAATTTATAATTATCAACTCTAACGCTACTTCGCTAAAAGCTTAAAGCTACACTCTCAAACTACATTAAATTATGAAGCTCCAAATTAGCTAAGTGTCCATGACATATCATGATGCATCGTATCCCCATAGGATGTCTATAATCGGCTTAAGGATAAATTCTTTCTTACTTTCTAAATTATTTTTCTCTTGCGTTCCATTATCTCACCATCTAAAAACTTTCCATCCAAAGACAATATACCATTTGGTTACACCTACGTATCCAAATAGTTAAGTGCTCCAGTCTTCCAATTATAGGATACCGCATATAAGAAGATATCATTAACTTCTAAAGAGGAGCTATAAATTCCGTATCTATGAATAACAAGTCTACGCTATCAAGAGTCATGTCTCCAACATACTAGTATGCATACCATCATAAAGTCAGGATGTCATCGTTTGGTACATTAAAAGATATAAGTCAAGACAACAGGCCTATTAGTCATTTCAAGATCAAGATACAACATATACGATTGTCTAAAGTGAATTGATTTGCTTAGACAAAATTATTAATCCAAATCAATTACACTTTATGTCCCAATCTAACACATCGTCACTTATGACAATGTACCAATGTTTCTATTCACAGCTTCCACCTCCGATGGCCAAGATAAACCATCTTCTGTTAGGGATATAGACAACATAACAATTTTTGCATGAATAAAGCACCCAACTTTATTCCTTCGATGGCGAATCTTATAATTTAGACCGTTACCTTTAGAATCATGTTTTTCGCATAATCTGTCCATCATATGCCTAATTCTAAAGGTTTGGACTGATAGTCTCAAACTTTTATTTGCTTATCATACATCCAACAAATATGAACATAAAGAGGACAACATTTGGTATATGAATAATAAATAAATTCTTTATTAATAAAATGTCTCCCAAAACATAATACATTTTACTCTTGGGGGCAAACATGTCTAACAATCTCCCACTTGCACTAAGTGAGTAAATATGGCATATCTCACATTTCCATAGCTTTCACATGCCTCTTAGAAACTCTCACAGTTAGTGTCTTTGTGAATGGATTAGCTAAATTGTCCTCAGATGCGATTTTGCATGGAATAGCATGCCCGCCCTTAACGAAGTCCTTTATCACATGATACTTTTGATCAATATGCTTACTGTTCTTATAAAATCTTGGTTCTTAATGTTAGCTATCACTATAGTATTATCACAATATAGCTATATCGCGTTATCCATACTAGGAACTACCTTAAGTCCCCAAGAAACTTGCGGAGCCACACTGCTTCTTTTGAAGCATCACTAGCTACCACATACTCGGCCTCTATCATTGAATTAGAAGTGCAATCTTGCTTCACACTTATCCAAAAATGGCACCGCTGCCCAGAGTAAATACAAAACCTGAAGTCAATCTTCTCAAATCTAGACAGAATTGGAAATTTTGAGTCAGTGTATCCTAGAGGTGTTAAATTTTCACCCGAATACACAAGCATATACCTTCGAGTCATTTTCAGGTACTTAAAAATATGCTTGACCGCAACCAAGTGGTTCGATCTTAGATCTGACTGAAATCGACTTACTATCTCGACTGCATAACAAATATTCGGTCATGTGCAAAGCATGGCATACATGAAACTATCTACTACAAAAACATAAGGCACATTCTTCATGTATTCTCTTTCTTCATCAGACTTTGGTGACTCTTTCTTAGATAGAGTAATTCTAAACCTAAATGGTTGCCTACTTTTCTTGGAATCCTACATTGCAACCTCTTGAGAATTTTATCTATGTAGGCTACTTGGGACAAAGCTATCATTTTGTTCTTCTTATCCTAAAAGATCTAGTTACCGAGAAAGTAATTAGCTTCACCCAAGTATTTTATGTCAAACTGCTTGGTCAACCATAATTTGATCGATAACAATACCCCAACGTCATTGTCAATAAGTAGAATTTCATTTATATAAAGCGGTATAAAAACCACCTTCCTATCCTTTATGTTTTTGTAAACACATAGTTCGTCCATATTTTTTTCGAACCCATAAGTCTTGATCACTTGATTAATCTTATGTTCCAAGAACGGGAAGGTTGCTTAAGTCCATAAATTGACTTTATCAGCTTACAAACCCTATCCTCTTAACCCTAAGCCTTAAACCCATATGGCTGTACCATATATATGGACTCATCAAGATAGCTATTCAGAAAGGACGTCTTGACATCCATCTACCAAATCTCGTAGTCAAGAGCGTCAACTATGGACAAGAGAATGTAGATGAACTTAAGCGTGGCTACAAGCAAAAAGGTTTTCTCATAATCGATTCCCTCTTTTTGCATGTATCCCTTAGCTACTAGTCTAGCCTTATAGGTTTTGACTTTTCTATCTGCTCCTCTTTTTCTCTTCTAGATCCATTTATGCCCTATGGGTTTTACCCCTTCGGGAAGATCCACAAGTTTCTAGACCCGATTAGTCTCCATAGACTTCATCTTAGTGTTCATGGCTTCTGTCCATAGTTTTGAATCACCATCCTTCATAGCCTCTTTGTAAGTGTAAGGATCCCTGTCATGTTCAACAGGTTTAATGAAAAAGGCTTCACCATTAAACATATACCTCTTGGGTTGACGCTAGATCCCCCCACTATGCCAAAGCCCCTTAGGTTGTTGTTTGGTTGGTTTTTCTACACCGATTGGATTGGTTTCTACACTGATCCACCCACTATGCTGAAGCCCCTTATGTCTTGTCATTTGTAGGAGTAGAAGACTTCCCATTCTTAGCTCGTTGCTTTTTTCCATTCCTAGGATTAGGATTGGAACTAGACGTAGCCACCAAGTTGGCCTCGCCACTAGTAAGAGTTTCTCTAATCAGATTTTTAAACTCCTATAATTGCTTCATCAGCTCAGTCAAGGTCATATCCCATCTATTGCTTAAATTAAATAAAGCTCTAAATGGGACAAACTCCTTAGATAGAGTCTCAAATACCATAGTCATTTATGTTTTAGCATCTATGTCAGTTACATTGGTTTTAGCCTCAGCGAGGTAACCTATGACCAATATCATATGCTCCTTCATAGGAGTCCTTGGTCCTTATTTGTAGTTTAAGAGTTCCCGAAGTGCACCTTGCTGTTTTGTCAGGGCTTAGCCTATAAACATGTCTTTAAGATTATCTAAGATTTGCTTCGCAGTCTCATAATCTTCATGTTGAGCCTACAACATGTTATTCATGCTGGTCATAACATAACAACAGGCCTGATCGTTAGCATCTTTTCACCGATCATACGCTTGGATTTGCTTATTAGTGGAATTTCCCATAGGCTCGAAAGGACACGGTGCTGTCAACACAAATTTCAGTTTCTTAAAGAATAGGATGATGTTTAGGTTTTGTTTGCAATCATTAAAATTCTCGCCAATTAATTGGTTTTTATTGAGTATCGATGATAAAGTATTTTTAGATATTTTTAATCTACTATAAAGAATCATATACTAAACATAGGCAAATATACCATAACAATTTAGTAAAATAACACAATCAAGTAAACAAGCAATTGTGTTTATATGTCAAAACCTTGAAAAAAATAACAACCTTACAATGATAATTCCCAACTTATAATTCAACAAGCTGCCTAGGAGAAACTTGTCAGATTCAATTAGGAACACGAATCCCCTCCTGATTACTATATGCCATACAGGACCTATTTGATCCAACATATATTAATAATCATTTTCTTGGACAATAATTTTATTAACAGAGCTCCTAGGGGAGGTTAATAATAAAATTAACTTGAGTGTATAACCATGGTTTCAATTTTTACCCATGATTTATAATCACCACCTAAGAGTGTGCAATGATAATCATGCTAAAATATCTTATCCTTTCAAAGATCTAACCTGGTACATAATGAAGTCCCTTCCTAGGGGTCAGAACCACCATGTGTTACCTATGGACTAATGATGGAGGCCGTAGGTCCTCTCTTTGAAAACCTTCCCCCACTCAATCTTTTGAAATCAAGGTTTTATTTTAAAAAGCATGCATGAACAATTTTTAATGAGCAACACTCCTTATTCTATATGAAATGTTATCAATATACATGGCAAATCATATTATAATGCAAACAAACAAAGCAATATGTAAAGCTATAAGAAAAATAATAATACATAACCATAACATTATGGTTTCACCCTAGAGAAAAAAAATTAAAGATTACAAAAGATTAATCGAAATATATTATCGATCTTCATCCTTGAATCTTTAAGTTGTATCCTTTTTCATGTGGCATCCATCTTCAAGTCTTTAATCTTGCATAGATCAAATATTTCACATTTTCGATCATAATAAAATTTCATGTTTTTCGGAATTTTTCCAAAAATAAAACCAAAATTTCACCAAAAAACGTACCTTTTCTGAAAAACTCACATCTCTCTGCTAGCATGCTAATCTATGTGATTGGCCCGCCGATCATGGCGAATTTTACAATTTGGCCTACCGGTCATGACTCATCAGCCTACCAAACATAAAAGTTTGGCCTACTGTTAGAGCCGTCAGAATTCTACCTCGTAGATAGCCTGTCGATCTTGAGGGTTTGACTTGCCTGTCTACGACCATCGGCCCTCCAAAATTGAGGGTTTAGCCTACCGACCGAGCTGAATTTACGTTTTTCAAGAAAAATAATTTTAACTTAATTTTTCAATCTTATTTTCAATAATTCAAAAACATAAAAATTCTGAGACTCAAGAAATACCTGTGGAACCGTTATTATCCATCTTCTAAATTTGTCTTCTAGGTCCGTCTTTACTCCAAATGATTATTTAATCATAAAATTCTTATAAATTTAAAATTAAATAATAACTCCTAGACGATAACGATAGACCACCATCTAGTTACATGAAAAACCTAAATACACATTCTAACCTCTAAGGAACCATAACCGGCACAAATTACTTAATTAATTAATAATTAAAAAATAATTTGATAAATCATAATTAATTAATAACATTCACCACTTAACCCATAACAACATATATAAACATATATAGAAACCCTAGAGTGTCAACTCTCTAAAAAATTAAGTTCAAACATAGAAGAGACCAATATCACATAATTTGTACTTATAGCATGATCACAAACTCGTAAATTTATGTATAAACCTGGCTCTAATACCAATTGTTGGAAAAAACAAGTACGCAACAAAAATTTAAAAAATTTTTAAATCAGAGTATTTTCTAAAACACAAGTTTGTCATACTTTATGCATAAATTAACTATAGATCTTACGAACCTTTGTATGCCAAAGGGCTCCCACAATCTGTGAAGAAAAAGGCATTCTAGAAAAGCCTCAACCAATTGGTTTTCTTTACTATTTTGTATCCATGATCGATATGCGTGTGGGCACACCTTGTATAGCTCTTCCCTTGTGTTTCTCCTTCTAACCAATTGACAAAACATAGAACTAAGGTTCATGATTTGTGAACAATAGTTCTCCGAGAGTTTTCAGAGTTCTCATGCTAGAATACTCGCTCTTAATTTCTTAATTGATTTAAATAACTTAGAAAAGTCGCACCCTATTTATAGAGGTCATCTCTAGGTTGGTCATTATCAGATAAGGCCTCAAAAAATTTGAATTTAGTTCAATATCTAATAAAATTGTGTGAAAACACGTAATCAGATTATCGTTCAGTCGGCAGGCTGAACTGGCAGATTGGCTTGCCGAACTCAGCCCATCGACAAACCGAACCTGAAGATTGGCCTGCCAAACTTGTGATAAATAATCCTTGTGAATCTTTTATCTTCCATCCGAAATTCTTAGAATAAAGCCTCAGTTTTAAGTCAAATAACCTAATAGATAAATTATCTGATTAAAACACTCATATCTAGATAATCTCAAGGAAAATAAATAGTCCCAATACTTCAACAAGTTTATCTTGAATTGATTTACACAAATTAATTCAACCGATAAATAGACATGAATTATTTGATCCTATCAAATTTCAGCCAATCTAATAATTTAACATAAGTCACCAACAAAAATGAACGTAAAGAGGATAACATTTAGTATATAAATAATAAATTCTTTGTTGATAAAATATCTTTAAAAATATAATACATTTTACTCCTTAAGGCATACATGTCTAATAGTTATGACTTAGAGAAGAATGGAGAGTGAAGAAAAATAAATGGAGGCAAGAATCTACTGAGCTCAGGCTTTTCATCTCAATCCCAATGGTGGAAACAAGGAGAAAACTATGTTCCACCCACAGTTTTAGTAATCAGCCTTTAAGGCTAATTCTTTCGCATGATAGTGTCTGCAAAGAAAGGAAAAATAGGGACCTGTTGAGCATTTTGGGTTTTGTTTTGTTTAAAAAAATTTTGTTTATTTATTAAATCTGATTTTGAGATATAAAATAAAATAAATCAAAGTCAACTTCAAATTATTTAAAACAAGTTAACAAAATGCATAAATCCATTCATGATAATTTTAACCATTTTTTTATTTATTTAAGAAAACTAACAAAATAACAAAATATTTTAAAAATATATAATTAATTATGATAATGCCACAAAATAATTAAGTCATCCTTTATATGGAATTTGGCACACTAATTTATCAAGTTTACACGCTAATCATTGATTTAAAATTTGAACGTTATAGCTCTCCTCCTTTAAAACAATTTTGTCCTCAAAATTAAAATACAATTCTTGCATTGTCAATTCAAATTCCCATGTTGCTTCATTAACTCCATGGTGCTGCCACAAGACCTTCACTAGTGGTATGTTACGACGTCGTAAACTTATTATCTTTCGATCAATGTTCTAGACCGACACCTCCTCGTAGTTCATGTCTTTCTGTATCAATACATCATAGAATGAGACAACCTTGCTTGGCTCAAGCAGGCATTTTTGAAGCATTGACACGTGAAACATGCCAGAAACATGACAGAGCTCAGGAGGAAGATTAAGTCGGTAAGCAACTATACCGATATGATGAGTAATTTTAAATGGTCTGACGTATCTTGGCCCAAGTTTCCTATTGACACTGAAATGCATAATCCATTTCCGCTGTGAAACCTTTAAGAGAACAAAATCACCTACTTTAAATTTTGGAGGTCAGCGTTTTTTGTTAGCGTAGCTCTTTTGTTAGCTTTGAGCAGCTTTCAATCATTCTCAAATCACGACGACCTTCTCATTACTCTCACGGATCTCATCAAGTCCGAAAATGATCTTATCTTTTGGTTCTGACCAATAGATTGGAATCAACATGGTCTCCCATCAAGTGCCTCGAACAATGCCATATTGATACTTGCTTGGTAACTATTATTATATGCAAATTCTGCTAGATGCAGGTGCCTCCTCTAGTTTTTGCCAAAATCCAATATACAAGCACATAACATATCTTCAAAAATCTAAATAACTTGCTTAGACTATCCATTAGTCTGAGGATGAAAAGCAGTGTTGAAATTCAAATTCGTGCCTAGTGCTTCTTAGAAACTTCTCCAATATTTGGCGTTGAACCGGCTGTTCCTTTCAAAAGTAATTGAAAGTGGCACTCCATGTAGTCTTACTATATTTTGGAGGTACAACTCTCCAAGAACTCTCCTTAAACACGTCGATCTAAAAGGTATAAAATGTGCTGATTTTGTCAATCTGTCGACAACAACCCAAATTTCATTGTGCTTCCGCTTCGTCCTTAGCAAAGTGGTAAGGAAATCCATTGTAATGTGCTCCCACTTTCATCTTAGAATAGGAAACAATTGAAGTTGTCCAACAGGCTTTTGATGTTCAACTTTCATTGGGAGACAAGTTATACACTTAGCGATGTATTCCAAAACATCTTTTCTCATACCTCTCCGCCAATATTGTCTTTTCAAATCACGATACATCTTCATGCTTCTTGAATGAATAGCAAATCAGGACTTGTGTGCTTCGTCCATTACAGCCTTTGTCACTTCTTCTATAACAGGTACTCTAAACGTTTCCTGAAATACAGTGACCCAACTTCATGTATTTCCCATCCATCAAGCTGTTCTCCATACTGTATCCGTGTCCATATTTCCTCAAGGTACTGATCCTGCCATTGATTTTGCTTAACCATTTAAACAAGGGCTGGAGTAGATTTCATATGGTACACTTAAACCTTATTGCAATCTTCGTAATACTGTAGTTTATACTTGCTTACTATAGCATCTCTTTTCTAATTTTTAAGTGCCAAACAAGCGAGAATTCCTAATGATTTCCTACTGAGCTCATCTGCCACTACATTGGCTTTCTCTAGATGATACTGCAGCGTGAAGTCGTAGTCTTCCATAAATTCCATCCATCTTCGCTGCCTCAAATTTAGATCCTTTTGAGTGAACAAATACTTGAGACTCTTGTGATCCAAGAAAATCTGAAATGTCGCTCTGTACAAATAACACCTCTAAATCTTTAGTGCGTGAATTACTGTGTGAGCTCCAAATTATGAGTGGGGTAGTTCTGCTTGCGAGGTTTCAGCTATCATGATCCATATGCCACAACATGTCTGTGTTGTATCAATACGCATCTGAGTCCGCGTCCTGATGCATTTATGTAGACTTCATAAGGCTCGTCACTACTTGGCATGATTAGCACTAGAGCAGTGATCAACCGGTTCTTTAACTCTTGGAAGGCATACTCGCATTGTGCATCCTATTCAAACTGAACATCTTTCTTGATTAATCATGTCAACGAAGCCGCTATCTTTGAGAAGTCTTTCACGAATTTTCTGTAATATTTGGTGAGTCCTAAGAAGCTACAGATTTCAGCCACATTTCGCGGTCGCTTCCAATTCACCACTGTTTCTATCTTAGAAGGATCCACTGAAATACCTTTTTTAGAGATGATGTGCCCTAGAAACTTGATGTCGATCAACCAAAACTTGCATTTCTCCTTTTTAACATACAATTGATGTTCCCACAGAATCTAAAGCACAATCCTTAAGTGCTGCTTATGTTCCTCCCAGGTCTTAAAAGTAGATCAGTATGTCATCGATAAACACAATCACAAACTGATCTAAATAAGGCTTGAAAATTTGATTCATTAAATCCATGAAAGCTGCAGGAGCATTCGTCAGTCCAAACGACATCACTAGAAACTCAAAGTGTCTTTACCGATTCCTAAAAGCTGTTTTTGGAATATCCTTTTCCTTGATTCTATGCTGATGATATCCTAAACGCAAGTCTATCTTTTGAGAAATACCAAGAACCTCCTAACTGATCAAATAGCCCATCGATTCTTAGTAGTGGATATTTATTCTTCACCGTGACTCGATTCAACTATCGATAATCAATACAAAACCTGAGAGTATCGTCATGTTTCTTGGCAAATAGAACTGGTGACCTCACGGTGACATACTATTTTGATGTATCTTTTATCTACAAGTTCCTGAAGTTACTTCTTTAGCTCCTTCATCTCTATAGGTGCCATTTGGTATGGTGCTATAGAAATCAAAGCAGTCCCGAGGAGTAACTTGATACTGAACTCAGTATCTTGATGTGGTTGTAACTCGGGTAACTTGTCGAGGAAAACATCATGAAACTCGTCAACCATTGGTATCATTGTGTTTTTTCCTACTGTGCTAGGTTCTTCCTCTAGGTTCAAAAGAACCACAACAAGCTAAGTTTAGCCCTCCAAAACATGTTTTCATGAATCATTCACTCTTCACTCGATCATCATCGCCTAGGTATGTGATCGTTGTTCCCCTATTGGTCACTAAGGTCACTTTTCTAAGGTGGCAGTCTATAAGGGCATTCTACCTAGACAACCAATCCCTTCTTAGGATTACACAATAAGTACTTATGGGGATTACAATCAAATCACTTCTCCAAATCTCACCCCTAATCATTATTTTATAGGATTTACATACACTATTTACACACACTCGCCCCAAGGGTGAGGTAATTATCAAGGCTTCATTAAATTCCTTTGTCCTTAATCCAAAGGCATTTACAAATAAATTCAAAATGAGAGAATGCATGGCACTAGTATCAAATAAGACACGAGCTAAGAATTGAGAAACTAGAATCATATTGTTAACTACCGCATTACTAGCCTAAGCATCAGAACTTCTTACAATTATGGTGTGGACTTAAACTAGGGCTTTCTTTTTTCCTTTATTAGCATTGTTGGGTCTAGGGTTTATCAGCTGATAATGTTGTGGTGGAGGAGACTGCATACTAGCTGGACTGGGTGCTCTATACTATGGAACGTTCCTGTGAAAGCTTGGCGGCTGATAACCTTGTGTTGGATAGTAAATTTGTTGAGGAATGAACTAGTAAAACTATGGTTAAGGGATTTGCTGAGGCTGAGTAATAGACTGGGCTTAGGATTATGGGTTACACCTTCTCTGGTTTGGGATCCTTGCCGAGAATTTCTTATTGGGTAATTTCTCTTGATCTGTCTTGGCTATTAGCAGAAATGATAATGGAAGTTGCAAGGGTTGCTTCACCTGCTACCTGAAGGACTACTACTCCCATTGTTGGCATTAACATGCTAATTCTTCACTTGGGCCTGATGGTTGTTGTTGTTGCCCCTCTTGTTGTTCCTTTGGGGCCCACCTGAGGTCCTCGCTCTGTTCTCATAGTAAGCAGCATTATCGCTCTCCACTGACAAAGCTAACGATACCAACTCACCACAATCCTAAATTCATCGTCGGATAGATCCTTTTAGTCTCTCTTGAAACTTGATATACTTTTTTGCTTCGAAGCCACAGCAGATGAAGCAAATTTGGCCAGTTCATTGAGCTTTGCTTCATATTCCTAGACTGTCATGTCGCCTTTTTCTAATCTATAGAATTCAACGATATTTTGGTCTCTGTACCCCTGCGAAAAATAGTGCTCATAAAATAACTTTTCAAAGCTATCCCAGTCGATGTTTTTGTTATTTGCCATGCATTTGGCTTGTTTCCACTAGGTGTTTACACTTTCTTCTAGTTTGTAAGCTGCAAATTTGACTTAGTATTCCACTGGTATTCCAAGAGTATTCAGATGCTTCACCATTGAATCAAACCAGTACTCAACTACCGTATTACATTGAAAGTCGGGATGGCCGTGCATCAGAACTCCTTGAAATAATCATGCCGGCGACCCGCCTCAGGGTCCTCACGTTGTACCCTTGCCACCATCTACCAGAAAGCATCAAACATAGCTCCCATCATGTTTTCATCGTTCGCGAGATTTATGTCAACAGCAACTAGATGATGCTTAGGTACCATTTTCTCAATTCTGAAAATAAAATTGGACTGTTAGTGGTTTTTCATGGTCGTATCTATGTGTGCATAGTTCCCAAGGTTCAAAACTAGGCTCTGATACCAAAGACTGTCACGAACCTAAAACCGGATGGTGACGTGGTGGTTCAATTCAATTAATTAAGCAAACTTTAATTGAACTCACCATCTAATTACTTGTTAATTCAAGGAAGTATATCTTGGTTATTTATAAAAATGTGAATAATTTAAAACTTTTAGATAAGTACCGATTATTAAATCCTAACAAATAATTTTATGAAATACCTCTAAATTAAATTTAAAATATAAATTTAGTGAGAGCAGGTTGGGCCACACAGGCCCACATTGTACACACACATAGTAATGATATAAGTAAGATACAACCACAGTCCAACCAAAATGAATAATATCTAAATATTACATGCCTTAATTAAGTAATCAAGTAAACTAATTAAGACTTCTACGGTCCAAGCGTACAATCAGCAGCGTTTTGGCTGGTGAAATACTACAAACCACTTAGAGGGGGGAAATTTTAAAGCAAATAAACAATGAGCTAAAGACTCAGTAGGACTTGAGTTTGAAAACTTAAATAAATAAAATTTCATTGATACAATTACCATAAAAGACAGTGAAGGAATCCAGTTATATGTATGCTTACCTTTCTAGTCCTATAAATCATCCAATTAAAAACTTTACCATTTCACCTTGTGCAAAGCCAATTAAATCACCAACGTAGTGGCCTAGTTAGTTTTCAGGACCTACCCAAGGTTGCTCTTTGCATGACCTGATCTGTGTACGTGGCATCATGCATGTGGCATCCGGCCTAGGCGTACTCCCTCAAGCCTCCATAGGACCCAGCTTGCGAGGCCCCCGGACTTATGGCTCTTATTGGTAGACCATCCCCGTGCCGTCCACTCATCCGTACTGTCCCCTCTAGGGCCCTCTGGTCCCTTAGGGTTTTCTTTCGCGTCCCTCAGGTTCGAACCTTAAACCTCCCTTAAGAGGTTCTTATTTCCATCTCGAGTACCAATTGAGCTAGTAATTTAATTGGTACTCGAGATGGAAATAAGAACCTCTTAAGGGAGGTTTAAGGTTCGAACCCGAGGGTCGTGAAAGAAAAACCCTAAGGTGCCAGAGGGCCCTAGAGGGGATAATACGGATGCGTGGGTGGCACGGGGATGGTCTACCAATAAGAGCTATAAGTCCAGGGGTCCAGCAAGGTGGGTCCTATGGAGGCTTGAAGGAGTACACCAGGGCCAAATGCCACAATAAAATGCGCGTTTTATTATGGCGTCCAGCCCGAGCGTACTCCCTCAAGCCTCCATAGGACCCACCTTGCGGGG
>CAMOHE010045813.1:10998-71936 GCA_946598075.1 Artocarpus hirsutus | reverse complement strand
CGCCGGGGTTCTCGCCTTGGGCTTGACGTTGCTGTCGTCTTCGTCCATGGGCTTCGAAGCGATGGGCTTGACCGTGAAGCCCGAGAGAGACGGCGACGGAGGAGTGCCGTCCGATTCGGTGTCCGAACCAGACTCAAAAACGTTGGGCTTCGAAACCGTGGGCTTCTTCACAGGGGATTTCACTTTCTCCTCTTCGTCCTCTTCTTCATCTTCATCATCGTCGTCTCCAGATCTTTCTTCCTCGTCATGGGCTCCTTCAGCGACGCCGTTTCGGTTTCCGCTTTCCTCTTCTACATCTTCTTCGGGGTCGGTTTCGACTTCTTCTTCGGAAGAGGAATAAGCAGATGGGGGTTTCTCCAGAAGGCGTTTCGGAGCCATTGAGAGTGTGAGTAAGAAAAGAGCGTTTTTTAATGTCACAAAGCGTGGGAAGAAGAGTCGGTGAAAAGATGATGAGGAATCGAGCTTATATAGAGATGTGATAGGGTTTTGACGAGCCTATGTGGGTCCAGTTTGCGGCCCATTAGAGTGGGACCCACGAGACACGCGTGTACTAAATTTTGACCACATTTCAGTCGAATGGTCGTCCTATTTTTTTAGTGACCAAAATGCCCTCATGACGGATTTATTTATTTATTTATTTATTTTTGGGGTGAAGCAGGCAGCATTCATTCGTGCTGAAGAAGTTATAGCATCTCGTCTAGAGATTAAAAAAAAAAAAAAAGAAAAAAAAAGCGCCATTTTTTTAAGGGGAAAAAATAGCGCCATTTGAGGCTTAGAGTTATAAAAAAAAAAAAGAAAAGGGAAAGACTTGCTTGGAATGAAGGATAAGTGAATGGGAGGAGAGAAATAATGAAATTGGTGAAAGGATTTTGAGAGTTATGATTGTTTGGTAAGAGAGAATAGTGAAGAAAATAAATTGATTCTCAATTTTAATTGCTCCCAATATGGAAAGATTAGATAGAGGAATTCATTCATACACAATGCACAATAAGAGAAAGGTACTACTTTTTCTCTTCAATTTCGTCCGCTCAATTATATATCTTTATTCTTATTTCATAAAACAAACACTTTATAAGGTGTTTCGAAGGTGGTGGGAACCAGTGGTAAGAACCACTTTTACTGTAGCATATGAGAACTTTACATCATAGCAAATTTTTTTATTGTTACTGTAGCATGTGAGAGCTTTTTACTGTTCATAACTGATTTTGTGGTGGGAACCGCAGTTCCCACCACTTTGCCAAACACCCCCTTAGAGGATGTTTAGAAAGGTGGTGGGTAGTTTTCACCACTTTTTCAGTTATAAACAGTGTAAAGCTCTCATATGTTACAATAATAATAAAAAAAATCGTATAAAACTCTCATATGTTACAATAAAAGTGATTCTATCAACAGTTCTCATCACTTTTTCAAACACCTTATAAAGCTAACGAACCTTGATTATAAGTACTGCAAACATACCTCCAGCGACTTCATTCACAAATTGAATGCCATTACGCTATCACTTTTAACAACCATTGTTTAGCTTATAATCAGAGGAGAACAAATGAAGCAGCATACACTTGCTATAAAGATAAAACGTCAGGCACTAGATATTTAGGCAGCTTTTTTATATTTTTATAATAATGTATAAAAATGCACTTTCTTTTATTATTATTATTATTAAATGGAAATTCACTTTTTATCAATAGTGTACAGTTAATATCATCATTTTTTTAAAAAAATCAAAGATCATATTATTTGTATGTTTTTCTTGCTCCAATTTAATTGTGACGTGGTTTGACGATTTAAACCTAAACTATGTAGTATCAGTCGATTTTTTTTATATATCCTGTCATCAAATTGACTCTTTTTATATATACTAGTAATTGCACAGTAGCACGTGATTAGTTACATGACTTCTATTTAAATTTAATAAAATAACTTAGATGGTATCTTATTGGGTGAATTAACACTAAATATAATAAAAAAATTACTTTTGTTTTCTTGATTTATAATATAAGAGTTATCATTAACGCTAGGGGTATTTCAACAATTTGATGAAATTGTTGTTAGCGAGTAATGTGGGAATAGTGTCAATTCAAGTTAAAAATTACATTATTTTATTTCAAATTATTCTTCTCTAATGATGATTATTTTATTTATCCCTTCTAATTCTTTCATTATACATGTCTTATCCCTCTTTTTTTTTTTAACTTTCTTCATTCTTTTTTCTATAGTTTCTTTCCTATAATTTCTTTCTTTATATTTTCTTCATTCTCCACTGTCTAATTATCTCTATAATTTTCCTTTTTCTTATTTTCTTATTTCCTATTCTTCCACTCTCTTCATATTTGCTATGTCTTCATTATTTGCCTTTTTATTTTGTCTCCTTTTCTTTTATTATTTTGAACCAAAAAATAGAAGAAAAAGAAAAGCATTGCAAGTAATACGTGCAAATAAGACTTGGCCCAAATTTCTAACCTCAAGCCTATTATATTTGTATTTCCCTATCCATACTCCCCAACGCTTAACATATAAACCGCCAAAGAAAAAAGAACTAAATGCAGGAATCAAAATTTAAGAAAGAGAATTAAAAAAAAAAAAAAACTATATAAAGAAAAGAGATGGAAAATAAAAAATTAAAAATCAGAAGCACATACATGACACAACGCTTCTTCCAAAGACGAACAAAAGCAAAGCAAGAAAAAGACAAAACAAAAAGCATGTAGGCTGATTGAAAGCAAGCAGGTGCAGTAAAATCAAGAGAAGTTACATTCTTGAGAATAAAAAAAAAGTAACAAACTATGGACTAAGTGTCAAGAAGTTAGATTATTTGTACCAAAGTTAATGAGGAAAAATTGTCAAAGACAACAAAAGTTTACACTTTCAATTAGACAGCTCTTTAACCAGCCAGAAGACTTTTCATGTGTCAAATAACTGAAATGGAAGTTTCATATGATCTGTTGTTGATTCTGCAAAGTGTTTTCTTGAGCTTTTTCCTCTAAAGACCCTCTTGAATGAATTTTGTCGACAAGACAACAACGTATTCTCTTTCTTACCACAACTAATGATATTGGTCTCATTTATCATATATTGAAACATTAGATCCGGTGAATGAACAAGTTGTTCATTCAAAGAATCTGAATAGAAAGAGTCAGGAACTCACCCAGCTATAAGCAAATGAAAAGTTAAGGAGATGAACTATCTTCATCTGAACTGGAATCTACCATCCGCCGTTCTGTAATTGCTGGAAAGAGCCGCTGACGAATGTCCGAAAGCGACTGGAGATTTGCTTGACCTGCAGCGACGCTTGAAGACTCTTTGTTTGAGTTGGAATTCCTCATAGGCTTTGCTGCTAAACATTTAGCCTCCTCTCTGCACACTTTATCTACCATGATCAAGAAATCACGAACAATCACGAATAACTGCAAGCCTTCATCCTTTCCTGCATTCCCATGAAAGTAGTCCGTTGTGCTCTTCACAAGAGCCATTATCCTCTTCTCTTCCTCTAACATCCTTGTTGTTTCAGCACCGGCTTTCTCCACAAAACAAGTGAGATTTCGATGGAATTCTCTACCTTCGTCCAAATTAGCCATCTCAAGCTTTAGAAAATCTCTTGTCTTTGACAATGAATGGCCCAATCTCAACACAGTGGCCTTTAGAGTGTCGGCATCTACCACCGCTGCCTTTTTGACATCTACAAGTTCATTGCTTAAACCTGTGACCACCTTGAGACCAAGGCTACGACGCTGTCCCCCTGAGCCTCCCTCTGAGATGTCCTCAAGGAGGTCGTCAGTCTTCATGCTGGACATGCTTCTGCTTGCACTTAGTGCGCGCATAGCTTTTGCGCCCTCAGAACGGATGATCTCCTTCACAACAAAGTGCAATAGCGTTGTCTTTCCATCGGTTCCTTTTACATCAGATAGTTTCAGGAGTGTGTCAAGCCTAAATGCTTGTGCACCACCGCGGTAGGTTCCGTCATTCATGCGATTGCCAGTTTTAAGAACTGCTTCTAAAAGCTTAAAGAATAGCCTGCTGCTTCTGAGTTTGTTGCAAGCAACCTGCAATATAAGATGCGGCAGAATTGAATAATCGAAACAGCAAGGTATATCTTTTCATGAAATCACGTTATTTATGTGACATTAAATGGTTAACTAGTATCTTTTTACCTCCAAAGTGGCCAAGGATTCATTAACGCTAGAGGCCTCCTCCTGAAAAGAACACATGAACAACAATGACTCTAGTCGTTTAAAGGCAAATGGGATGTTAACCAAGACTTTGAGGAACCGCTCTGCAGGACCAAGTTGAGAAAGGTCACCCACAAATAACCTAAGCTTTAGTTCCTCTTCGGGTGTTGGGCTGACCTTCAAGAGCATTTGGAGGAGATCTACTGGAAGGTCGTTGCCTGATTCATGAATATGTAAGCTAATGAGAGCTTTTAAACTAGACAAGTACAGTATAAATGTACGTTTTGCCAAAAAAAAAAAAATGCTTTAAAGAGAAAGAGACTCACCTTCTTGAAGGGCATCAACAACTTCTTCAGTTGTCACATTCAGCGCTCGCAAGAGAATTGATAGATTTTGTGCTTTCTTGGTTTCAATTATCTGAATGTATTGAACAGGCTCTAAAGGTGAGAACTCTCTCTTGCGTTCGTTTTTGTTCTTGTCCACAGTAGTATAACCAAATAGAGACTCTATCATCTCCTCATTAAACCTGCATAAAGTCAGCAGTGACTAATTTGCCTTTGCGTTTTTTGGTATTTATTGCAAAATTAATGCGATAGAAACAAAGAATAAAACACATAGAATTTACGTGGAAACCCAAAACGGAAAAAAACCACGGGCAGAGAAGAAAAAAATCACTAAACTCGTAAAGATTACAGTGGAGGCGTTAATGAGGCTTAAAATTCGGTAAAAACAAGCCCTAATGTAATACATCATATATATATAGGTATAGGCAAAACCCTAAGGGCCCAAAAATTAATACGATAGAAACAAAGAATAAAACACATAGAATTTACGTGGAAACCCAAAACGGGAAAAAACCACGGGCAGAGAAGAAGAAAATCACTAAACTCGTAAAGATTACAGTGGAGACGTTAATGAGGCTTAAAATTCGGTAAAAACAAGCCCTAACGTAATACATCATATATATATATAGGTATAGGCAAAACCCTAAGGGCCCAAAAACATAAATTAAACGGCCCAACAACACAGGTCCGTACCGCGGGGCTCTGCCCCCGCACCCGCGGCGAGATCAGTGGTGGGCTATGGGATCGGGCCTATTAGCCCGATCCCTCCGCTACTACCACAGATCTTATGAAAAATCTCACTTTTGTTTTTCACCACAATTTGTCGCACTGCGAGCTTTTCGGATCGGGTCAAACTAAATTCGGGTCACCACACTCTAACAGTGTTTTTAATTTATTGCAATAGAGTCGTATGGCCTTACTGGAATGACCCTGCACTGATCTCATTCCAGACCATTGATTGATCAGGATTCGTGAGAGCGGTCTTATCCCAAAAGAACGGCTTCAACTTAGCCTTCTGGGATCCGGATTCATCACCACTTTGTGTTTTGCGAGGTGGTTTCAAATGAGGCTGGCCTTTACCAGGCATTGGTTTTGGTGGAGCGGGTGGAGGGCGGACTCTGTTTGGAGGAGGAGGAGGAGATGAGCTAGGACCAGGACGGGGAGGTGCTGGTGGTGCTGGCCCAGTTGGCGGTGGAGCAGATTTTCCAGGCAGAGGTTTCAGTGGAGGAAGTGGCGCTGATGATGTAGCTGCAGTTAACTTGTGATTTTGGGATTTCATGGACAAATTGCTTTCAGACTTTTGAATGCTTGCACCAAACTCTTTGTAACTGGAATTTTCTAAACTTACAGACTTCTGTGATGAACCTGCAATATTAAATTGATAATGAGAACATGCCATGAATTTCTAAGATACTTGAGTGAAATTAAAATCAACAAATCTTCATATATACCAGTAGAAAAATCATTTGAGACCAAGGTGAGAGGTGGTCTCTCGTCTTTATATCCATCTTCGTTTTTGCTACTCTTCTTCAAACGACAAATCAGAAGCAGGGCAACGACAGAACATAATCCCACTACAGTTCCAACAGTTGCATATTTTTTCACATCATTATCATTATGGTCTGATGGAGGATGAGAAGGAGGCAGAGAATGCATATGATGGAAAGGAGGTGGGGGCGAGTTGATCCAATCTAGTGGGAGAAATTTCTCCTCTGGAGCCTCAGGCGGAGGAGAATGTTTTCGGGGTGGTGTTGGCGTTGGAGCTGAGTCAATCATATCCTGCCACCGAAGCGAGTCTTCTGGAGCCTCGGCTGGAGGCTGTGAATACGGAGAAAGGGAGCTGGGGGCAGGTGCTGGAGCATTGCTTAGCGATGCAGCTGCATGCTCTGTGGCCTGCTTTCTCGTGCGGATTTTTGATATTGACTGAACTGCCATGGTAGCCAAATATCTCCTAGGATTACTTGACCAACCAAACAGCAGCTCGACACACTCCATGAACCACCTGCGGCTAGGCTTTCTATTATAACCATGGAATAGAATATTTTTCTTTCTCAAGCAATCGAAAATCTTTCCTTTCGTGTGTGGAGGCAGATTTTTTATTGCTTTGTGTATGCTTCTTTCGGTTAAAATTGCCGAGTTGGAGTCACGCCTTGCTTCTTCATGTGGCATGTATAAGTCAAAAATTTCCACTGTATATTTCTTGTCTATCGTTGCCCTGCGGTGAATCCATGCAAGCACCGCCTATGGTCGAAATATCAAGTTAAAAGGCATGAAATCTTTCTTATTTCAAGTGAAAAAGAACAGATATCTATGACCCTGACAAGGCAGATAAAAATTGTTAGTCCTATGCCTAACTGCATACAGATGTCTTTTGCAAAACGACTACCCCAATTGAAATTTCACATAAATAACGCAGATAGTTGAGAAGAAGAAGCATAGAAGACATCAACAAGTTTTCCTAATTAAGATACACTAGCAGGATTTGAAAAGGGTAAAATTGCAGAAAAAAAGTGTATGCAGGTAAGTATCTGCTAATAAATTTCTTTAAGCTTCCATATGAAAATTTTGCACATAAGGCTCGTAATGTTATATGCATAAACCAATATGATCATATTAAAAGGGAAATTAAAATCTGGTAGCTATTCTTCTGCCTATAAAGATTTTGTTCTTCTTCTTTTTTGTTTCAACAGAACAATACAGTGCAGGAAAGCAAAATGTGCTACAAAATCTGTATTAGCTCCTTTTATTTCCTCAAATGCTGATCTAAAAACAATGACATTTTTAAGATGACATATTATCATTTGTCAAATGCAATTTGGCCTAATGTGACAAATATTTCTACATGACCAAGCAGGAATAGTTTACGATATGCCCAACCTACCATGTTCAATTCTCAACCAAAAGGAAAAATTAAAAGGACGATGAAAATAACGTTCAGAATTTTTTTTTTCATACCATATTTTCGTCGATTTCCTGCGTAGCCAAATCATCTCCGCTTCTGAAAATCGTTTCATCTGAGTCCCTCATTGCCAGTGCCCAAAACAGAACAACAAAAACAACAGCAAGAACAACTCTTTTCAATACCATTGCTTTCCCCATCATTACTCCGTCCATATATTTTCCTTCTCATTTCACCGAACTCCCAGACCATTCAAAAACACAAATTTCTCAAAAAACAACCCCCTTTGATGGGATCTTCCTCTAATAATAATTATATTGTATGCCTTATGTATTTCTCAACTTTGCCAATAACCCACGTAAAATCCATCAACTTTATGCAAAACCCACGTAAATTTTTTTTTTTTTTTAAATATTACGCAGGAATTTTGGAATGGGAATGTATTTGTAACAATATCATCAATGTGATTCTCTTCACCAAGAGACTTGTATAGCCAATCCAAAGAAAATGAAGATAAGCATAAACAAATAACAAAAGCCGGCATCCAATAATTAAAACTAATACCAAAAGTTTCTGATAAATAGAGATTAATACAATTTCATGCACAGCTCTAATCCAGATAAAGCTAACATAAAAAATAGCAGCAATGTCTCGTACCAAAAAAACTGACGACAATGTTTCTTACCAAAATAAACTAAAGACAATGTTATTGGAAATATTTTTGAAATTAGAAATTTTTTTTTTTTTTTCAGATGCTTCTTGCCGTACATAGAGAGACAGGGAGAATGACGCGTCACGCGTAGTACAGAAGTGAGGAGAACAACGAGGTACACAGATGACAGTTTCGGGATTTTTTTACTCTTTTACCCCTAAAGATTTTTTTCCCAGTCTGATGTTCCTTTAATATTTTTTTTTTCGGACACATTTTTGTCAATATTTTATTATATTCTGTTTTTACCTTGCAAGATCGAATCAAAAGCAAATCCCAAATAATTAATATTACTAATGCAAGATTTTTTCCTTTGGTCTGAGGAGGTCCCTTAATACTAAAAGTTACCAATTATCTTTTTGGGTTTTACACGTTTGCTACAAATAAAAAACTGGGATTAAAATTTGCCACAAGAAAAAGTTATTTAAAAATATGCCACACTGCCATATATTTGGTCGAGAAGGAAAAGTTGTCAGGCTTAACGCTTGCTCATCTGATTGGTAAAACTAGTTGTTTTACGACAAAAGGAATTGTAGAAGGGAAAGGAGAGTTGAAGAGAGGAAAAGAAAGAAAGAGAGAGTAAAAATCCTAAAGTAATTTGGGGTATTTTAGTCTCTATAGATAACTGTTTTTAATACAAAATCACATAAATTACAGTAGTTTTTTTCCTCGTTACATAAATCAATCCGATGTTAGAAATATGTGGCGCCCCTCCTATATCTCTATCTTTACGCTTTCATAAAATCTCGTTTACGAGAATAAGGTAAACTGGAAATGTGTATTACTACATAAACCTCAGCAAAGAGACCGAGGAATATTTTATCTATGAGCATTGTCCTATTGCAAGAGGAGGCCGTTGGCTAATATTTATAGGGTATTTAGAAAAGTAGTTTAAACCAATGGTTTAAACTGTAAACAATATAAAGCTTTCGCATGCTACAGTAAAAAGTTGAAGTATGAAATTCTCATATGCTAAAGTTTTTAAACGCGAACTGATCATTTAAACTATTCTCCTTAACACCTTATCAGAGTTAAAAAAAGAAATATAAAGAGAGATTAGAATGAAGCTAATAATTTGAAAGACGAATAAAGGCATGAATTGCTTGGATAGATATTGAGTTTGGAAAAATATGGGTTCGATCCGCATTGAATGATGAAGAAATTAACATTTAAATAGCTAATTTAAATCTTCATAATTATAACTTAAACAAAATTCCTTCTTCATTATCAGCACAAGGTTTGCACAGATTATGTGGAACAGCTAGCATTAAAATCTTTTTTTTTTTTTATAAGGTGTATGAAAGGTATTGTAGCATGAAAAAGCTTTATACTATAACATATTTTTACATTACATTGCATTGCATTGTAATATATGAAAACTTTATACTGTTTGAGTTTGAATTCAATAGTTTCAATTGAGTTGACCAAACACTAGTTTAATACTTTATAATTACAAGCTTACAGCTTTACAATTAAATGTTGTTTTTATTGTTGGCGTTTTATTTTCACGATCAAGTGTTGTTGTACATATCGGTGACATTGAGTATTGGGTTATTTAGCTTTTTATATCTTGTATTTTAGATCTATTCAAATTATATATATTTGGTTTATGATCTCATTGAATTTGTATCTTTAAATTAGATTAAATGTACAAATTTATACATTTTCTCAATCAATTTTCATTTTTAACCTAAAAAATTGCTTAAAATACACAAATTAAAAAATAAGATAATTTTAAAAATTTTAAAAAGCTTTATACAAAGATTTTTGTCTTTAAAAATGTATAGAATACCTAAATTAGTATTTTTATGTATTTTATTTTTATTTTCTTCTTTTTTTGAAAATTTTTATTTTTTTTACTTTTACTTAAAAATAATTTAGTCATTTTAAAAGTCAAAATCAACTATTAATGCAAGATATAGATTTATATATTAAATTTAAGTTGAAGGTATACATTTAATGAGATCGAAAACTTAAAGATATAGTTTTTCAATTAACATAAAATAGAGAGTATTGAAAGATAAATAACTCTTGAGTATTTTATTTTCATCCAAATGAACCTTTTTTTATTAGGATTAATCTAAAAAAACCTCCTTGAACCTTACAGCCAGTCCTATTTTAGGTCAGATTAAAAAATTTTAAAACTTATATGAATCTATCTTGTAATGACAAAGTTATTCTTTCAGTAATAACAAAGTTAAAATCTAAATGGAATAGATCACATGCTGCCTACGCACCATTTAAGCGAGGATAAAATGGACTTTGGAAATTTAACCTATTGAATCAGAGTTTGGTATAATATTCGTGTTTTGTTATTATTATATTCTATCTGATTTTCTCTCTAAATATATGTTACAATGTCTGTAATGGTCTAAGGACATTGACAACCTACAATTAAAGACTCCAGTTACCCACCATGCACGGCTCAAAAGCTGTTTATGTGGTAAGAAACGATGATTTCTCCCCTTTTGACATTAAATGACAACAAAATCAAAACTAATTAATTCCAAAAAACCATAATTCAAATATAAAAAAATAATTTATTTTTTTATTAAAATTTAAAAATTATAAACAAAAATTAAAAAATGTATTTTTTGGGTTAAAAAGATAAAACATATATAAAAATTAAAAAACGGTATTAAGCAAACGGACAAAACAAATAAAAATTTTCACTCTCCTTTAAAGCTCTATTTTTTCATAATAGATTAAAACTTATAACAAAATTATATAAAAACTTAAATAAAGAAGGGATTTTTTTTGGAGAAAAATAAAAATAAGTATAAATAAAAACTTTTAAAAATCTAAAAATAAAATCCTTTAAAAAAAATCTGAAACTAAAATAGGATTAAAATTTTTGTCTCTTCGTCTCTTTCTCTTTCTCCTTCTCTCTTTCGATCTGGGTGGGGCGATTGGGTGGGGTGTGTGACGGGATGGCTAGTAGCGACTGAAAGGGGGGTGCAAAGGGGATGGTTGGACTCGTTAAGAAGGGGGTAGGCAAGGATGGCTGCAATGAGAAGCTGTGGCGGCAGGCGGCATTGCTAGGCTAGGGCTCACTAGGCTGATGTGGGCGAACAAAATGCGCAAGGTGGTCATTGGGCGAGCGGCGAGATGGTTAGGTCAAGGGAGGTCGGGAGTTTGAGGATGAGGGGCTCCTTGTTTGGCTGTTTTGAGATTTGATTTTTTTTTTAAATCAATAACTGAGATTAAATGAGCATTTTTGTCATTTTAAACAAAAAATTAACAGAGTTAAGTTTAGGGGATGTTGGTGTGATTAGTTTTGATCTAAAGGTGGCTCTATAATTTGAATAAAACATAGAAGATTTCACTGTGACCTACTCTTGTTGTAATTACTCTATTATGCTAATTATTAAATCGCGGCCGAATTTTTCCAGTTCATGAATTTAAAAGAAAAGGCAACTTATGTTAATCATTAAATTGCGGTCGAATTTTTCCAGTTCATGAATTCAGAAGAAATGGGAACAGAAAAAGAGAAGGGTTAATTGTCAAACATATTTTTTGAATTTATTGCAATCCAACTACTTCTTAAAGTGAGCCGAATTTAACCAAGATCAAGAACATGACAAGACTTATAAGATGTAATTAAAAAGTGTAGTTAAAAACTAAAATTTTTGAATTAAAAATTGTGACATGTATAGCTTTATATTATAGCTCTTTTTTTGTCATTATAACATGTGAGAGTTTTACACTGTAGCAATAAAAAATTTTGGTTAAAAATGATTTTGTCAAAAGTTCCTTTTAGTACATTACTGGTATAATTAAAAATGAAACCAATACATTTCATAACCATGCCTTTTATTAAGTTCTATGCAAGCCTCATGGACGATGGATAAGTAGTCCTCACTTCAATTTGAAGTTCCAGCGGCTCTGAGCCTTTAGATAGTCAATGCTTAGGTGAGGTCCAACAGGTAAGTTTATCATTCCTTGTTGAATTCCTATAACAAAGGACAAATAAAATTCAATTATATTTGTCCTAAGGGGTAATAATTTAGAGCATTACTATAAGACATCGGTAGTATCAAGTATCATTTATTAATAGAAAAATAACTTGACCCCACAAATAGGATGTACTTTTTATTAGTAATAGTGTCTGGTACCGATGGCGCCTCCTAAGCATTTTTCAATAATTAATGAGTTCAAAACACACTTGAAGTAGCTCTAAAAGTTTCTCAAAAAGCAACAACTCGAAAATTACAAGCGAAACAAAATATACATGCTAGATTCAGTGGCCTCTTCAATCATCAAGCTCATGTAACTCTTTGGATCGGTAGAAGACGTCTACAACACAGATTACAATTAGAATTATCAAGAAAAAATGGTGTTTTTCAGATTCTGTATGCAAAAATGAACAATATGCATGTCGTTTTCTAAGCTCGATGGGAGGAAGAAAAAGATTGGTTGCGAACAATACACTTGCTTTCAGTTTCTCTATTCTTCCAATTGCATCAACAAGGAATTGTAGGAGATGTGTTGGGGAATTTGTAAGTAAGATGAGATAATAGATGTTTGAATTTTCTAAAAAGGAAATGTATTTGAGGCATATATAAAAAACTTTCCTTAAAGGTTTTATTTGCCCCTATTTAATCAAGTTTGCTAGAGAGATTTGTGGTAAATTACCCCCAAGATATAACAAATACTTGAACACTATATTTAGCAATGATATGGTGTTCTAGAACAATATATGGTTTTGTTATAATTCTAAAGTTTTTTATAAAAGACAGGGGTGCTAATTGAGGAATGGTTACAACCAAATCAATCCATACAACCTTTACAAAATGTATCTCATCAAATGTAAAGGTATCTTTTCATTCGCAAAGGTGTCTATTCGTGTATCTATATATCTATTACGACAGATATATCCGTTGCTAATTGATGTCTAGGTTTGTATAAAAATATACAACTAATGAATACATCAGTTCAAAACAACTCAAAAGATACAAAATATCATCAAATATTAGCTTGCGTGAGCATTGTGGCGGCAACCTTTTGGCGCCACATCAACGGTGGCTGGAAAGCGGTGGCAATGACTGGGTTGCAGTGGTAGTGGTTGTAGAGCGGCAGCGGCTAGAAGGCGGTTGTGGCGGGCATGAAATTGGCAGAAACAGATACGTAATATATATTTATGGTGCACAATTATAATAAATTTGGTCGTGCAGCATCGTGGAAAGGTGCTTCAATTTGTAGCTTTTAGTTTGTGGTCCAAAACAAGGACAATGGTGCATCGTTTAGCACAAGGATGACGACTGAGAACAAAAATAGATAAAGAACGGGAAAATTAGGGCTGAGGTCTGGACCGTTAAGTCTCTAATACCATGTAAAGAATAGTAGGAGAAGAAAATATAATATAACCTTTTTATTAAATAAATTGAGTATTTATAGAGTAATCTTAATCTAATTCAAATATTAAAAAATAAAAACTAAATAATAGAAAATTAACTAGACAACAAAAAGGAAAAAAAATCTAAATTCTTAATAATTATAAAATTTAAATTAATAAAGATAAATTATTTAATATTAACTTTGTTACTTCATAAAGGGAAATCAAAATAAATAGGCTAAAGTTTCAAAGCTTTAAAAGTAATAAACCTCTTTAGGAACTATAGAACATAATATACCATTTTAAATTTTTTACTTACATATTTCCCTATTTTGCCTTTAGGTTTTTTTTTTTTTTTTTTTGTTGGGTCGTCTTCAAGCAGTTTAGCCTAGTCCCTACGATTGAATGACAATCAAAACATTGAAGCCGCAACTGCAACGAACAATCCATCGCCTACTTTATCGTCAGATGTAAATCTTCAGAACAGTCTTTATACATTCGATTTGCCCAAGATTTCTGGATTCAATGGGGTAATTGCTTCTTTTATTTGGCTATCCATCTGTCAAGATTGTTCTCTCTCTAAGATTGAATTATCGTGGCGATCTGCTTGGTTATGCGAACAACTTTTTTTCCCCGTTACATTGTGAAATAAATCAGGGTGTGTTGGTTAGCGTCTTGCTTGGTTCTTTTTCTGTTGGCATAACATAATTGTAATCAAGAACAGGATGGACAAAAAAACATGACTAAAGATACAACTGTCCAAATAACTCAAGCTTATGCCCCAATTCACAAGACAACACAGAATGACAACTAAGACATTGAAGCCGCAACGACAACTAGCAATCCGTTGCCTACTTTATCGTTAGATGTTCCCAGAAACACAGAAAAAGAACAAGACGCTAGGAGTTCAACAACTAACACTCCAATTTCACAATTTAATGGAAAAAAAAATTGTTTTGCATAACCAAGCAGATAATTATACATGTTGGCAAAATTACATATAATATGAAAAACAAATGGACGAGTTGTTATTAATAAAATATTACAAAAGGAGAAACAGGTACAACAAAAAAACCTGGCCTCCAATTTCACAATTTAATGGAACCAAGCAGATAATTATATGAGTGAGAGAGCCTCTTAGGTATATGTTCTTACCCAAGAGCTATAGTGCAAAACTTCATCAAGGCAACATATCTAAACAATGGGCATACTTTAAACGGACCACTTTCAATGGGCATATTTTAAACATTAATTTTTCATTTATTCGATAACCATTTTGAGAGTGTGAATATATGATTTCGATTTTCTTGTGATGGAGGACACAACTCTACCAAGACTAATTGTTGTGGATTTTCTAACGCAAGTGCACGTATCGTTAACAAGTAATAAAGTGAGAGTAGAGATTGTTTCCTCGAGGACTAATTGTCACTAAATAACAAATCACTCTAACTCTAATTCTATTTGAACAATTGAAATATAGGAAACAGTGGAATGATAAAATGGTAAGAGTAAGACAAACTAAATTAATGAAGAGTGATAAATTGCAACTTTAACAGGAGAGAATTCAATAGATTAAGACTTCTAGGGTTTCCGACTCACCGAATTAATCCTATCCAATTTATTAAATCTACTCAATTAATATTTACTCCTATGCTGATAACAAATTTCCCTTAGACAGTCATTAATCTTTCTCAAGCATTAATAATTTATCCTAGTTAGCAAATTTCCTACTTCTCTGTGGAAACTCTAAACTTACCAAGACTCATTAAGCACAAGAAATTCACAGTGTTACACAAGTCTCATAGATATCTCTATCCTATGATGATCTCATGGCATTCAATCATGGTCTAATTTAATTATTGCTTCTAAGCCTCAAATTGAATCACAAATCATGCAAAAGGTGCGCAAACTTTTACAAGCATTAAGATTAGATCAAATACTCAACATAGATAATGAATAAACATCAAATTGGATTAAATTAAATAAATATGAACATTCATAATCCGGCTACATCGTAGCCCTAGAATAGAGAAAATTAGTTCATAATGTAACTAAAAATCATCCTAAACAATATCCTAAACATGAGGAGTAGAAGAAAAGAACTGTATGTTGGATGGGAAGATGGATTTCCGTCTCCGGGTTGCTCTGATCTTCTTTTCCAAGGTAGTGAGTCCTTCCTTCTTTTCTGTAGGTTCTCTCTGTCACAATTCATGTTCCAACCTTCTATAATGTTCTATTTATACGCTAGGGTTTGAAGGGGCAATTTTGGAACAAAATTACGCAAAAATTTACATCGAAATTGCAATGGCGCCTAGGCTCCATTTTCTGGCGCTTAGGCTTCGTAATGGCGCCTAGGCGCCATGATTGTAGTGCCCAGGCGCTAAGCAACCTTATGCAACAATTTTCGAACTGGCGCCTAGGCGCTAATTAGCATCATGAAGCAATTTTCAAATTGGCGCCAGGATTGCAGCACCTAGGCGTCGTAGCTTTGATAAGTCTTCTCCATAAAATGGCGTCTAGGCGCTTTGCTCTTGGGTTTTTGTATGTGACTTTCATCTGTATGAGCGCCTAGGCGCCCATAAGTTGGCGTCTAGGCTTCACTTTATCCCCATATCTACTTATACTTATTTTTGGTACGTTTTACCCCATACATTGCTATCGTGCATCTTTTTTCCTCAAAACCTACAAAAGAACATAAACACTATCAAATTCTTATAAATTGCTCAAAACTAACACAAATATTAAGTGAGAATCATCTAATTAATTAGCTTAAAACTAACTTATCACTAATCACGTGTACAAAGTGGGTTGCACTCTAATATAGGCCTCAAAATGGTTCATGATAATGATTTATCAAACCATTTTCTAACAATACACTTGCTCAAAAGAAATAGAGTTAGTGATAACGAAAGTCAATAATCTTCATCAAGTCGTGACCATTTATTCTCAAAAGAAAGATACCTACTGTTTTCGTGTTCGAAAGCGTAAGAATTCCAAAATATGTATATGATTATGATGTTTATTTCTGAATGTTTTTGTTTGCCTTCTCTGTAAGGTCATTTCTTTTTATGTTTCTTATTTTGTTAGATTCGCCATCTTGATGGATTGTAAACTTGTGTATTTTTATTTCTCTTTATTTTATAAAATATGGTGGGGGATTTGGTTGAGGAACTTGAAAGGATACTAACCTAGTTGAAATGTGCTAAGTACTCTAATAAAAAAAGCCTACATTTTCTTGCAATTGGGAATTTTGAAATATAAGCGTAACTGGGGCTGGGCTAGAACAATGGCCAATAATTTTATGTCTAGGTTCTAGCTTGGATATATAATTTTGAATCATCTAAGTGACATATCTAGCTCCAATGTTTTGTTTAAATAATATGTTCTACTTATGCAAATAAATTCCATAAAGCTAGTGACGCACAAGACAGATGAATTTTGCAATATCCACACAATATGCTCATATGCACTGGATTTTATCCTGGTGATTTATGAGCACAACTACGCTATTTTTTTTTTTTTTTCAACTTTTAATTGAAGTAACAATACTAAAATCATCATTGCCGATAGAGAGGGCAGCCTATCATAAACCCAACCAATATTTCTCTGTCGGAAACACACTCTGTCAATAATTTCACCGACGCTTAAAGGAGGGACTAAAAATGTCTGAAGAAATTTAGCTAGTCAGAAACAAATACTTAAAAAGTAATTCTGATTGGGATGAGCTGAAACCAAGCCTTTAGCTTGTTATATAGGCCCCTCTACTTAATTTGCTTCCTAATCCGGATTTCTGCCTCTTTTTATTTTTGCCAACACCTAACAAAAGCAATACATATCCAACCTCCTAATGAATGGAAACCAATTTCTGCATTCATTTTAGAAAGGAGGAGAAAAAAAAATTCCTTTTTTCCAAAAACAACATTGTATCTAAAATCACGACACTCTTCAAGTTAACAAGCTCATTGGCCTTGCCTGCATGGCACGACTTGTTTTCAATGTATAATTATTCACTATTTATTTGATTTTTTTTTTTTTAAGTTACAAAGCTGTGAATGGATATTTAACAAGGATGAACGAACTTATTAGTTATTTAACGATCTTCCTCTGAACTATGTGTATAGCAAATACAAAGGGAAAAGACCGAGACATTTTCCTAGACTTGACCACTTGTCTTTTCAGTAGGTTACAACAGTTTTTGAAACGCGTAGTTAGAATAATGTTTTAACATGTGAGAGCTTTACATTATAGTAACTATTAGTTTTTGTTTATATTGATTATGCCAAACATCCTAGCAATCGTTTTCTTTTTTTTTTTTTCTTTTTTTTTTTCTTTTTCAAAATGGTTTCATTAATTTGATGAACTGGCCTTCAAGTATGAGAAGGTCATTGTAGTCTCTTCCCAATTATTGTTGTCTTTATACTTTGTCGTTTTTACTCGGTGTTGGATTTTTCTTTTTTTTAGTATTTGAGTTTGTTGTCGTTTTCCGATGTAACAACGTATTTTGGAAAATCGTTGTCGTTTGCTGATTTGTTTTATGCTTTTGAAATTCCCACTTGCAAAGTGAGATGAGTGAGCTCCACCTATTGCTGCCTTGCTCGGCTCCGGCACCTTTTCCTTTCGATGAACAACCCCGCACTTTGCTAGCAACCTTCATCGTAATCCCATTTTGTTTCGTGAGCTGTCTAGACTACAATTCGTTTACCAATAAATTAAACTATGTTTAAAAAGTTGGCATGTGGGGATGTAGCTCAGATGGTAGAGCGCTCGCTTAGCATGCGAGAGGTACGGGGATCGATACCCCGCATCTCCAATTTTTACTTTTTATTTATGATTTTATCTTCGTCGTTTCGCTCCCCTTTTCTAATCCCTATCTCCCCGCATCTTTATTTTATGAGACGTAAGTTTATCAATTTTAACATCGGTAAACTTTCAAGTTTATGTAATAAACGTAGTTTATCACTTATGAATAATTATTTGTTTAATTAAAAAAATTACGCTCACTTATTTTAAAAATGCCCTTAAAAAAGCGACTAAACTCAATTTTTTTATTTATTTTATTTTATTTTTTAATAACATCCCCTCTCCAATGTGTTTGTCTTTTCTATCCCCACATCTCCAATTTGCTCAGATAGATGGCCAAGGTAAAGGTTATATCTTGATGGTCTTTTTGCTTAAAAGTTTATTGTTTGTTTAGTTTTTCCGCAAAATCCTTTTGTTTTCTCTTGCATTATAAAATACTTTGCTTTTTGTTCGCGCCAACTTTTGGGCAGAAAAAAGAAATGAACTTTTTATCTACGTGCTGATAACCAAACGGTGGCAAACATGAATTCTAAGCTTATAGAGACAACCATCATAATACATCAGGAGATAGGATATACAGATATCCTTTTATTTAGAAAACTGGACAATATCAATATAGCAACTAGATAGATTCCCATGCCATTTATGGCAATTGTTTGCGTTTCATATCCAATTATTGGTCTTCTTTTTCCATCTTAGCTTTGGTTTCATCTGAATCTTAAGAGCCTGCTTGCCATGAAGTAAAGAATTCCACCACCAACAACGACACTCATATCCGTTGCTTTATCCCAAGGGAACGGCTTCAGTGGTCTGGTCGCCTCCAGAATATCTTCAGTTGGAATCTTCGGTTTTGAAGGTGGCAGTGGAACTATGTGGTGGCCATACTTTTCAGGGTCTGGACAAAAATCCTGCATAGCAGTGAGATTCATTGGGATTTGGGAGTGAGTAAGCTAGATCGCGGAAGTATGTCGAAATGACAATCTTATAAAGTGAAATTAGTAAATGACTTTTGTCCGTTACTTTAAAGTCCTTTTGCAAGTAAAATCTTTTGGATAAGTAACCTTAACAAGTGAAGGTTGCTTACCTGATCAGCATGCATCTTCTTCACAAATACCTTGAACAAATCGAAGTTTGTCTTTTCCATGAGATCAGCTGATAGACGAAGGTAGGTAAACGCATACATCTTCAGTTTTGGCGGGCCCTCTTTGTTGACACCATTTGGTCTAACGTTTAAAAGTATTTGGTCATAAGCGTAACTATCATACCTTGGAAGTGCATTCTCCCCAGCAACTTCCGTGTTCTCTCGCCAGCATGCACTCAAAGCCTGCACAAACATGTTCAAGTGTCTTTACCGTATCTTTGATTAAGTAGGCTTAATTGGAATCGAAGTCAGAGTTTTTGATTGTTTTTAAATTGTTGAATTCTCGGTCAAGAAGTCTGGTGAGCTAGAAAACTTTGTTTGGATCATAATTTGAAGTTAAATTTCTACTTTTTTTTACCTGCTGCACAAGTTCTTGAGGCCCACTTTTTGCGCCTGCACTTTGTTCGGAGTTCCTCATCTCCAAACATGTGAAATTGAAGATGGCACGGTGCCTCGAGAGCAACCTTGCCACTGGTCTATAACCATCTCTGTCGTCCAAGTTGTAGTATCCTGCAGTAAGCTCTGCAGCATGACTTGGATGTTTATACCACCAGTGTATTCCAGAGACCTGTTTTGGTGATGAAACATAAAAGCATAAGCTCGGTATTGATTGGAAGAGGGTAAGTAATAGGGCTAATCTCATTACTATTACTAGTCTTGAATTCTATGGCAAATGTTATTTGTTCATCGACTTTTAGAACGTCTAATAACAAGTTCTTGATCTATCAAATTGTCCCAAATTAATCCTTTTGCCTATTTAATTGTTAAAATCTCAACAGAAAAGGAATTGCCTCCTTTTTAACGGTTGTGCAAATTCTTCTATCCAACTGTCAAAGTCTCATAAGAAACTGCATGTGGTATTCAGGTGCCATTTTCCATCGAGATCTTTAACAGTTGGATGGGTGGAAGGACTAGTTTAGGACAAGTTGATAGGTCGGATGCTTAATCTGACAACTCCTGGGGAATTCGGCCTATAGTTCAATGATTAAAAGCAGGATTAACCATAAGTATTAATGATAATTTAGCTTTGAGACAATGTGGCGTACTTTGATTGCTAAAATTAATTTGCATCCCAGAAAAGCTTTGTTGGCTTCCTCCAGGATCTGATCACCATGCTGCAGGAGTTTGTTAGAATACCAAGTCATGAAGAACTTCCCTCTATTGGTAACGTATGTCCCATTTGATCGAAAGAATCCTGTAGCAACTGGTTTATCATTGTATTCCCCTGCATCATCTGGCAATTCCCATTCAGGATGGCCTGCATTTGTTGCAGCCGCTTTGAAATCCGCTTCTAGATATTTGTCATAACACTGCATATGTTACATAACATGTTTGAGTCTTAAATTTTCTTAAATTGGAGATTGGAATGTCAGGGGAAAAAAAGAAATAATAAAAGATTTCAGTTTTACCTGAAATTCTCCAATCCCAGGAAAAACCCATCCTTGACTTTCTGGATAAGAGGCGTACCGGAGCTCTCCTGCAGGGCTCATGCCCACTTCAATATCTATGAAAAATACTCTGTCTATGAAATCTGACATAGTCTCTCTGAAGCTCTTCATGTAATCTCTGTACAACTGGGGAAAAGATAAAAAGAAAAACAAAAGGTTTTACGATGAAGATGAGTATATTTATTATAAAAATTGGGTCTGATCCTAATAGAACATGACTACATAGATCCTATCAACTCAATAAAAATATTAAAAACTTGATCATTCAATAGCTAGTTATGTTAGATTAAATATTTGCTTGTTTCCTGCAAAAACAAGTACTGCCTAAGGGCATGTTTGACACATTGTATAATATTATATTGTATTGTATTATATTGTATTATTGTTATACAATACATTGTTTGATTTTGTACCATATTAACATGTTGTATTACTCCATGCAATGTTTGTTTATCACCGTATTGTATTATATTAGTATTTAAAATTTAAATATAGTAAATTTGGATCATAGTTTCGAGGTTGAAATTTAGGTTCGGAATTAGGTTTGGAATTCAAGACCTGAGTCAGAGTTGAGATACGTGATCGAGGTCGAGGTTAGGATTTGGGGTTAAGGTCGGAGACAAGATTCAGGACCATGGTTGACATTGAGATTCGAGACTAAGGTCAGGGACAAGGATGGGATTTAAGACCAGGGTCAGGGTCGGGGTTGGGATTCAAAGCTAAGGTTGGGGTTAGGATTTGGGATTGGGGTTAGGATCCAAGACGGTGTTGTGGTCAGGATTCGTGATTCAGGACAAGGGTCGAAGTCGAGATCATGATTTAGGATCAGGTTCGGGGTCGGGATTTAGGGCCGAGATAAGGGTCGAGATTTGAGACCAATGTTAGGGTCGGGACTGATGTCAAGGTCAGGACTGGTGTCGAGGTCGAGCTTTTGGGTTAGGGTCTAGGTCAAGATTCGAGACTAGGTTAGGGTCAGGGTCAGGGATAAGATTTGGGACTGGAATCAAGGTCGAGATTCGAGAGTAGTGTAAGGGTAGGATTTGAGATTAAGGTTGGGGTCGAGGTTACGATTCAGGATTAGTGTAAGGGTCGGGCTCAGAGCTGGGATTTGGGACCTGGCATAGGGTCAAAGTTTGGGATCAGTGTCGGAGTCTAGATTTGAGGTCAAGGTTAGAATTGAGATCAGGACCGGGGTCAGGGTTAGGAATTTAAGGTTGTGATTTAGGACTAAGGTCGAAGTCAGTATTCAAGACTGGGTCTAAGTAGGGGTTGGGATTTGATGAACTCGACCCCTACCTCGGACTTGAATCCTTATCCTAACCTCGAGTCTGGTCCAGAATCCTAACCTTTAACCCGGCCTCGAATCTCGACCTTGGTTCCAAATCCTAACCCCTCGAATCCCGATTCTAGTCTGGAATCCCAACCCGACCCTAACCTACGCCTTGAATCCCGACATCAACCTGAAATACTGAATGTGACCCCAGTCTTGAATTCTAACTTCAACCTCAATCCCGACCTTGGTCACAAATTTTGGCCTTGAATCTCGACCTTGACCCCGACCTTAGTCCCCAATTTTGATCTCGATTCTGAATCCCGATCCTAACCCCGACCTTGGTCTCCAATCCTAAATTTTGACCCAGAATCCCGACTCTGATACTGGTCCTGAATCTTGACCTCGACCTTGGTCTCTAGTCTCGACCCTTACCTAGATGCAGAATCCCGACCTTGACTCTGACATTATTTTGAATTTTGACATTGACCCTTGTTTCGAATCCCGATCTAGATCTTGACCTCACCCCGACCCTAATCTCAAATCCCAACCCCGACTTCAAATCCCGACCCCGACCCCCATCATGAATTTTGACTCCGACCATAGTCTTGAATCTTAATCTCAACCTGGTCTCAAATCCCGACCCTGGTCTTGAATTTTGACACCTACCCTAAATTCTGATTGTCTCGAATCCTGACTCCGACTTAACCCTAGACCCTAGTCTTGAATCTCGACTTCGACCCTGGTCCTAAATCCCATCCTTGAATCTTGACCTCGTCCTCAATCCTGAATCTGACCCCGACTTCAGTTTCGAATCCCTACCTCAGACCTCGATCTTTAATCTCATTCTAAAACTTTAACTTTTATGTCCATTTTTAATATATTTTAAAATTTAATTAGTTCATTAATAAGTAATTTTAGTTTAAATTATACAATATAGTCTAATGTTTTTTGGTAGTATTTGATACCACGACTTGTATTGTATTAATTTTGATTTCGTATCAAATAGTACAATACATGGATCTCATCAAACATTGCATTATTTTTAAATAATACAATATGGAGTGCTAATACAACTTGCTAAACGTGCCCCAAGTATACTTGATTGTACAGAGTTGCATACAAATATTGTATCCTGTGGGAGTGAAAATGATTATTTGCAAAACAACCATGTAAGGCAACGATGACGCGTTAATAATTGAACTGAACTGATGGGAGGAAAGGAAAACAATGACGTTATGAATCGGCTGAGCAGAGTTAAGGCTTTAGTGCAGAACGTGGCAGTTAATATGATCACAACGCATAAGACCCTAGCGCATGGTGCATGATCAGACCTCAGGAGTGCTAAAAGCCGAGTGACTTGAGGCATATATATAAGACTGGTTTTTAACGACGCACAGCAAAATCTAATCTAATGGCTTGAAATAAGTCCCTTGAGAATCATTAGCCCGTTTCCGAGCCTACAAATACGGGGTGAGTGCAAGGGAAAATGTACATGTCTTTTCCTTTTTTGTTATTGTTTACTGAAACTCTGTCAATTTGTTTTATGAGATTTTCCTCGTATAAATTTTTTGCTCGAGTTTTCCTTGTAGAAACTAACACGGACAACGACCAAGAATCCAACAGATATTCTTTATAATGAAGTGTTCTTGAACCTTACCTCAACAGCAGTTCGTCCATGAAACAGAGGCTGGTTATCCACCCCTAGACTGAGGTATTCTGGGTTCCTGTTGCCTTTGCGGTTAGTGTAGAAGATATCAGGATTCGATTTCCCGACGTCACGGACCCACTGAGGGATCGGTATATAAACAACGTCGCCAACATTGCCACCACATTGATGGAATGACATTATAGCCTGCATTTTCAGTCCACAGTCTTCAACTAGTTGAAACAAGCTCCTGTAACCACTCCAGTCATACAATTTTGGCCCCTTGGACTCCACAATCCCCCACCAGACATCGGTCATGACGCCATCAATGCCGCCCACTTTCAGCTTCTTAAGATCTTTCTCCAGATTTTCTCTGTCCCCTACAACGTTATCCGCCGTAACAGCATCCAACTGACAGGCAAAGATCAACAATGTAAGCACAAGTTATAAAAAAACAATCATGTTAGACAGTTACAAAAGTAAATTATATCTATTTCATGACAAAATTTCTTAGTGACTTACCGGAAGCATCACATAGATTGGCACATAGTTTGCCAGCATTTTCTCGTTGTAAGCCTGCATTTTCTTTTTTTTTTTTAGTAGAAGAAAGAAGAGGATTTTAGTCTTTTGCTTCTCAGAAATTGAAAATGGGAGATGTTGATGACATAATCTGCTCCAGTCCTTGCTTTATATATCAGTGTCTAGTGGCACTTCATCTCTGCATGAGCAATACGTGTATCAATGATGGTGATCCAAGTTGGGTCCACTCTTTTGGCTAAATGATCAATCAGCAATTATTTCATGCATTATCTCTTGTGGGGCCTAGACAAAAAGGCCCAAAACCGTCCTTGGCAATCATGCAAGCTCTTTTTTTTTTTTTTTTTTGTATCACAAAATGGTTATTTTTAGTATCCATGATACAGGGCTTTTTTTTTTTTTTTTTTTTTGAATGACATTACCTACACAACAAGTTTCTCAAAGCTTATATATTTCGAAGTCGTTTTCCCTCGCTGCTAAAGAAAATCTATTGTGTCGTTTATTAATAAAAGAAAAAGAAAAGTTATGTATGAGCCTTTTTTTTCCTTTGCACGTTTTTTTTTTTTCAGAAACAACTCCTGAGCTGTCCTGATAATCACATCGATGGCATAGAAAAAGGTGATTTTCCCCCTCCTTTTTTTTTGCTAGAAGATAATAAAAGTAGCTTGTAACACAAGCAGACAATTGCATGTGAATTACTGATTTTACTACTTTACCTCTTGTCCCGTGGTGCAAATTTCAGAAGCCGCAACTTGAGGTGTACTACTCCTGAGTATACTGCTGAAGCCAAATGTGAGAGCCTCATCAAATCTCCGTTGCTTTTTTGCTCTGCTTGGTTGTTGCACGCTTTCGAACGGATTTACCAACCGTATTTCCCCCTGAAAGATCCTGATTTTATCTCCTAAACCGCCCGCGGCTGAATGTGTTATGGCTGTCATGGTGACAGCAACTCGATTTCCTTCCTTGCTCTTAACGACAACGATTCTCTACCCCGATGCATGGTCAAGGACGGGAACACCGAATGCAAATGAATTCGATTTTGTGACCATATTTGTATTTGCTTGCAAGACAAGGCACTAAGATTTTTTTTTTTTTAGTTTAATTTGTTAAAGGCACTGCTTGTGGGTTCTTTGAGTCCGAAAATGGCTCACACTTTTTTTTAATTTTTTTAATTTTTGGACTCAAATGGAATCGTCTAGTTGGCAAGGAAAGAATGTAACGGATGCCAATCGCTTGAAAGGCCAATTGAATAAGGATCGTTGGTTATATTTCTGGTCATTGTTTAATTGGTTTATTCATGTTACAAGTCATTATCTTTCTTTTGTTTGTTTTCTTGCTTTGCCAATCACCATAAGTAGAATTGCTATTGGAGAAAAAGCCATAGGAAAAGACAGGCAGATTCTGCATAAAGAACTTGGTGATCAAAGTATCTATTGTCGTCTTCTAGTAAACAAGACAAAAGTATAGAAATGGTGATTTACTGACCACAATGAATAAATAAATGATGCTTGGGGTGTATTGGTGTATACGGCAAAATCTCAAGGAAAATACCTTATCGTAATGCACCTTTTTAAACGTCACATTTGAACCTAATAAGGTGAAAACTAAAAAAGTATGTAAAAAGTGAAAAAAGCCTATACAAATCTGATAAGTTTAAAATAATTCTGATAATAAATTTTTTCTAACCTTACTATAAGAATCTCATACAATTATATCTCTATGACATCTATCAATTTGGTTTTGTATAGTATATTAGAACTATTTTAAGTTCTTTCCTATAGTTTTGCTCAGGACATTTCAAAATACCCAAGTTTGGCTATATGTGGATGTTTTTTTTCACTTTTTTTTCGGCCATAATAATTGACCACATTGAAAAACCGCCTTATCTCAATTTTTAGGGTAAAAAAGTTATCCATCACAATTTTAAAGTACGGACCAATTCATCATGATTCATGAATTGTTTCGTTGTTCTGTCGACGGAAGCTTTTTTTGGTAGTGCGTGCTTTAGGTACAAGATCGGGAACGTTCATTTTGGAGCCATTTGGATTGAACCACAATGGAAGCGTGCACAGGTTTGTATTGGGTGACATTTATAATTTAAGGCTTGCTTTTTGACCGTCTTCTTCTTGAAAAGTCTTTAGCAAATGGATTTAAACTTATAAGCTATGGTGTAACATAAAAATATACTAAGATTATAGATTTATTTATTATTAATATGTACAATATCACAGCTTTTAGGGCACTAAACTCAATAATTTTAACATGATTACTAAGATTATGATATAAGTGCAACTAATCCATAAATTTAGGGCTCATGAAGCCTCATTATTACACTAATTTTATAAATTTATTTTAAAATTAGAAATTAATATAAACATACTACAGCATAAACTTGTTTAGTAATATCTTATTCATTATAAGCCAATCGGATTTCAAATATATATGTATATATAGTTAAATTGTGATGCCATAATTGTACAATTTGGGAAAGTTAGTTTACAAAACAATTAGATTTTTTGCTTGCGATTTTTTCTTGGTCCGTGCTAATTCAAAAATTCTTGCAATTCAATTAAATCTAACTTATTTGCATCAACAACAAGAACAACAACAACAATAATGGTATAATAATAATAAATTAATATCTGGTTCAACGTATGAAATTTCAAAAGTTTCCATTATACTATATTCCAATATTTAACCTGCAATTCCACATATTGATAATTTTTGCCACCCCAGCAATTCAAAATTCACTTCACGTGATTTACTCCAACTAAACCAACAAATATCCGGATTCTCTCTCTTCCCAAGTGTGCACGTATCAGGTCAACTCTAACATTCAAAAGGCCTTTTCCTGTGAAAAACCTCAGTTGGTAGACAACACCAAGCTCTTTCTCCCTCTCTTTGACGTCTCTCTCCACCCCTTCTCTTCTTAATCTGTTTCAAAAGTCTGCGGAGAAATCTAGCCTTTCTTCTTGTCCAAAACAGAGAAAAACCAGAGCCTCCATAGCCAACTTGTTCCAAGAACTCCAAGGTTGATTTCTGACCTAAAATTTCAAGTTTTCCAAAAAGATTTGAGGTATGCTCTTCCAAAAACGAACCCAATTTCCTATAGTGTTTTAATTTATGGGCCGGACCGGGCCAGGCCTATATAAGCACTATAAGAAGATAACCCAACACAGTAAAAGACGCTTAAGCCTAGCTATTTGTAGGCCAGGCTAGCACAACATGACACGGTTGACATCTCTAATTTCAATTGTTTACCTGATCCCTAATCTCTTACTTGTTTTGGAAACCGGTCTTCATTTTTTAATCTTTTTTCTTGACATTTCATTTCTAAGAGCATCTCCAAATATAATGCTAACATCGGTATGTCAATGGCAAATTTGACATTTAAGTGTAAAAAGACACTCTCTAATATAATATTATTTTTAATGCCACCGAGTCTAGCATAGTAAATTTGGCATTGATTCTTATTAGTTGATATATTGACTTTTTTGCTTTAATAATTCCAATATTCTTATTATTAATTATTTTAATATTAAAAGTTTACTGTTATAAGTTTCAAAGTTTAATAATCATGATAAAAAAACAAAAATGACATTTTAAACAACATTATATGTTGGAGTATAAAATAAATACCATATTAAATATGCTTTTTTTTTGTATATTTTTAGTGACAAATATAACATTAATATTGATATTTGCGCAAAAGATAGTCTAATGCCCTGTTGCTCCTCCAATCCCACCCACAATCTATCATTAAAAATTATACACACCTCACGAGCAGCTTATCGTATAATTCCTTCATTTTACTATCAAAGCATGATTAATCTTTAGATTATGACGTGTTTGAACATTGTTCATCCCCTTTGATCTAGGATGGAAACTTGCTGATACAGAGCCTTCATATGCTTCTTAATGTCGTTTAAGTCATGTAAATAAGGACCAAACGTCATGTCGTCTAGTCATGACAAGGTCCTTGAAGATTGATGCAGATCGGAACGAGAGGTAATTCGGCATTTTTAGACGAAATCTCGTTGGAGTTGGGGCGAGAAAAGAATCTGTACTTGGACAAAAGATATCATTTGATGTCTAATAATATGAAGTTGAATATTAAATTTGCAGAGAATTTTGTAATTTCGCCTTATTATGTTACATGTGGGTGCCATCTTTTTCTCCTTGTGCACTCCTGTGCGATTTATATTTGTTCCGCTTGGACTCGTTTTAGTAGGGCTTTTCTAGGATCTCTTTTATTTTACGGGTCTAAAAGTTATTTATGAAAAATGTTTGAATATCTGTCTAAAACTCAAAAATGCGTTTTGATTTTTGAGAAGGTTTGTTGTTTGAAACTATATGCTCTTCTCAAATATGATTTCACACACTTAATAAAAATGAATAGTCACAATCCTTTTAATTCTTAAACTATCTAAAAAGACAGGTAAAAGCTATGCCAAACAAGTATTTATACACGGTGAACAAAACAATAGCAAGAGCTTGTGTGCTTTTATTTTTAAGCAGCAGAAGAAAAAACTTAGTTGGAGCTTTTTATTAGTGTTTGGATAGTATATGAAAAATATTTTTTTGTAAATTTCAAAAGAGCTTTTAAATTTGTTTGGTTAGATAAGTCAAAAGCTCTCATTGTTATAAAAAAGTAATTTATATATGTAAAAGGATATAGATAAAATTTGTAATTTGTTATTCACAAATTTAATGTTAAAATGATAAATAAAAAAGCTTTTTATGAACATCAAAGAGGTGACTTGTTTCAAAAGCGCTTATAAAAACCAAAAGCCTATTTCAGGACCTGTTTAAAATAGCTTATGCTTTTGCTTTTAAGCTGTAAAACAAGAGAAGTATAAATTATAGCTTTCTAAGTAATGTTTGCATAGTGTATGAAAAAATGTTTTTTTTTTATTTTAGAAGAGTTTTGGAACCTGTTTGGTTAAATAAGTCAAAAGATCTTATTGATTTAAAAGATAGCGTAATTTAAAGATGTAGATAGAATTTTTAATTTGTTATTCTTAAGTATGATATCAAAAGTTTAAATAAAAAAAGTTTTATAAGTATCTTTTTTATGAACACTTTTATCTTGGCTTCTTCAATATGTGCATATAAAAGTTATAAGCACTTTTCTATAAATCACCTAAACAAACTAATAAATAGTTTTTAAATAAAATAAACAAAAAAACAGCTTATAATAAACCATTTCAAACAAGCTTTTAAATAACGTGGCTATCAATTAAATCCAAAAATAACTTATTTTAAGTCATTATACACTGAGCGTAAGTGTCATGGGGGACATAGGTTGTGATTTGTGACAAAGCTGAGGGTATTTTTATCTACAGCAGCTAAACTGGTCAGAAGAAGCGCTGAAAGTACATTGAGCACTTTGGGCACTCGGCACTCACAGTTCCCCTCTACTCTCCATTCTCTCTTAAATGGCCTTCAAGTGCCGCACATAACTCCCTTCACCATTTCTTAATCTTAAAACCATAAAATTCAAAAACCCCACGCTGCCCCTCAAACATGCACTACCCTCTCCTCCCTTCTTCTTCTTCTTTTTCACAATGAGAAAAAGACGAAAAAGAACCCATACTCTTTCATTTCTGCAAGATCAGTAAGCAAAAGACCCATTTTGCAGATTCAGAATTTTGTGGACCAGATTTTTAGAACCTAGAAACAGAAATAAAAATAAAAATGTGTTACGTGGGCAAAGCGACCAAGATCTTCATCTTCATAGTCACGGTTCTGGTGGTTCTAGGGCTGGTCTTTGGATTTGGGTTTCTCCGCCATGGACTCCAGAAGACCCATAAGTGCTCCGGAGAGTCCTGCCAATCTCCACCGGTCGTTTTCCCCAATCCGAATCCGAATCCCAGTTACAGCCAATCAAGCCCAACAAGCCCTGATCCGAGCTCGTCTCAACCCAGCCCACCAAGCTCTGTTCTCAGCCCACCAAACCCAAATCCAACTCCGCCTCCGCCTGCCTCTTACTCAAATCCAAACCCAAGCCTAAGCCCACCTCCGCCGAATTCTAACCCCACTCCGCCGCCGCCTAACTCTGACCCCATTCCGCCGCCTCCATCGCCGCCGTCGCCGGTTATTGTCGGGCCAGCGCCGACCTACAGCCCACCAAATTCGGTCCAGCTCACTCCAGGTCCTGTCCATGCTTAGCCTAGCTTGGAGCTGTATTTAGTCAAAGGGCCTATAGCTTCTAGAAATTCATCAAGTTTATTCCTTTATGGGTCAATCAGCAAACTTCTTCATAGGAGGAAAGATTTCCTGATTCTTGCTGGAGTTTGTATAGAAATGCTGGTGGATCTTGCCATTGTTTTTTTTTTTTAATTTCAATTTTATCTCTCTCTTGTTTTTGTTTTTGTTTTTGTTTTTGTTTTGTTTTTTTTGTTTTTTTTTTTTTTCAATTACTTCGGGTAATGTTGGATCTTGATAATGTAGGTTGGGGAAGATGGAGCATCTTCGAGAATTACTGAATTTACTATTAATTTGTCTGTCCCTGGAAATAGCTGTATTTACACTAAAGTCCCTGTGTTTTCATCGACTACTTGGATGCTTTAGGCATTAATGATAAACTTTTTTTCGTCGAGGGTTCTCCAGGAATGATTTCCCTTTGACTCTGAAATTTTACAGTCTTCTGTTCCCCTTTTTCTTTTTCTAGTATGTATATATATATATATATATTTTTTTTTTTTGGGTTTTGGAAGCTTGCAACACGCTATATCCGAGGTATCTAATGGCAATTTGTTAACATACAGTTTGTAGTTGGGTTTCACTAAATGACGCAATTGACCTTATTATATGTTGACATTATATGTCATTTAAGAAATAGCTACACATCTAAATTTCTAACAAGCTTACCTTAGGTTTCAAACATAATGATTTGAACTTTTTTTTTATTTAAAATAGAAAGTTTAAAAAGTGTGATTTGAAAAATAAATTCAAAATCTTAAAAATAAGAGAAAAATAATTTTAAATTTAGATAGAGTTTTAACTTTAAACTGTCACATCATGGCTTAAAATAGATTTGAGTTTTTGATTGTCAAATGATACATCGAGAGAGATTTTAAGTTCAAATCGTCTAAACCAATGGGCTCTTAAACATTTCAATGTAGCAATCGAAGCAATAATTGAATGTTACTCGTATTTTTCTCTACATCTCAATAGAAATAGAGAATCTATTCTAAAATTTGCACGAAGAAGAAGAATTACGAATGGAAGATGGTAAAAGGTGCATTTGGTTAAACGGTAAAAGAGCAAAGAGCTAGATTTTTATTTACTTGCATGAAACGACGGGAGGGGAAGACAAGATGAGTCTAAACAACGTGTCCAAGACTGTCCTTATTCGTTTCCAAAAGGCCCCAAAGGCTGAGAGTCCAATACAAGTTTGTCCTTTCATGGGCAGCAAAGGAAATCTCTATTTCCTCCCTTGACTGACTCGGACGTATTGTGATTTTTCCATCCATTGCGCTGAGAAGAGCGCTCCTGGAACAGAATCGGAACCGGAGAATCTTCAATCAGTTTTGTCAGAAACATAGCAGGAAAATAAAATAAAAGAAAACCCCCTCTTTATTCTCGTTGTGGGAAAATTAACCCAAAATTTTTTTAATGGATTGTAGCAAAATTGCATTAACATTATGTACATGGTTTAATTATATTATGATACTTTTAGTTTTAACTATTTTTAAATTTATGTTTATGTTTTTAAAAACTATAAATGTATCTTTTTATTTAAAAAATTTGTTTTAATTTTATCTTTATAAATACAAAAAAATTTGATAAAACGACATAATAAATTTTAAACAGTTAATAAAATATCTTATAAATTTAAAAATACAAAAATTCCTTAAACAAAGCATTAAATTAAAAAAAAAAGACCTTAAATTTTATGACTTTTTTGAATGTTAGAATATTTATTAAATTTTTTCTCAAGAAAAAATATATTTTAAAAATAAATCCAATTCAACTAGAACTATCTTTGTTTTATCTTAATTTTTTTCCAAAAAGTTTATAAAGGATAAAATTGAAACTAAGTATTTCAAATTTAAAGAATATGTTTATAGTTTTTTACAACAGATGAATAAATTGAAAAATAATTCAAAGCAGAAAGTATAGTTATGTGATTAAATGAACTTAGCAAGTTGGTCGAAAACTATCAACAGTTAGAATAAAAAATAAAAAAATTGATACATTATCAAGTTTTTATATATTATAGTTTCTAAACTAAAATATTTTCAATTTTAACCGGTAAACGCTATTTTGATGTTTAAAAACAGACGGTCGACGGTCAAACTTCATTTTCATGTTCAATTGTCATTTGTTTTATGTGTTAGTTGGTTTGGTGGATCTTATTATTTGGTGGTTTCATCTCCGGCTTTGCTATTGGTTTGGTACAGATGGAGGTGGAATCCAATGTCAGGTTTGGTACGCGCCCACAATTCACAAAATGTGTCGGGGCCCAAGAGAGAAACGTCCTTAATTTCTGTTACTAGCAAATTACTTTTGAATAATTGAGGTGACAGTTTGCGAAACGAAAAAAGAATGTAACAATCAAACAAAAAAACCCAACCCAGAGAAATGATGAAGTGATGGAGATATAATAATTAAAGGCGGAATGAGTGCTTGTTAACAGCATCTGCTGTGTTCGTCCGACAGTCACAGCGGGGCAAATGGAAATGTACAATCAGCTACTGCCACGTCGGTTGTCTGTCCTGACGACTAATGTTTCTAAGACTGTGTCTGTTTGTGCCACGTGGGAATTTGCATATCTGAATATATGTCTCTGGTTCTGACATGATTCTCGATTCGCTTTCCGATCATGTCCTATGATCAACTTAGGCTCTCTTACACTGCAAGGGCAGGCAGATGCCACTTTATTAGCGTTTCTGCAAAGATTTTATCACCAAGATGCATGGTAAGATTTGTCACCTTAAAATGTGGTCAAATGAGTCTGATCCCTGATTGCAAAGATTGCATGTTCCACTTCTGCAAAATAGCACATTTCTGCCAAACCACAGAAGTGATACAACAGGTGACAGAGTCAAACTCTAAAGTTTCGACAGTTATAACGAGAAGTTTTCACATCTATAATATTGTAAAACAAAAAGACACTACTATTTAAATCTTTCACATTGTTAAATCTAGCTCTCAAACACCCTCCAATTCATTTAATGAATTTCCATGTACAGCCTAATGTTTGAGGCCCAAGTGAATAGTGTTTGGGCCCTCTAGGCGTTTGCTTCAACCTTTTACATGATTGTTAAAAAATTAACGACTTGGATTCATTTACGTGCCTATGAGGAGCAAAAATAAATAAATACATAAATAAATAAAGATAAAAGAAAGAGTTTTGCTGGTATATTAGTGAAACGATAGCCAATGTTAGTGAAGCGATTTCAAAAGAGTGTGAGATGATGCTAATAATAAGGATATTTTTAGTATTGCTTACACTCTTTCTCAAAATATAAGATTTTTATCTGATTCTTGGTATATAATTTGCAAAGAGTCAAAGGGCTATTTTATTCAACTTTATGGTTTGCGTTAGACGCTGAAAACGAGATCCAAGGAATGGCAAGCCCAGAAGACTCCTAGCTGCAATTTTAGTTTTTAGTTGAGATTTTAATTATGAACAACACTTACATGCCTTGATTCAATTTACATGACGCTCTATTTTAGAGCAACAAGAAACAATGAAGGCTCTACTCGAAAAATTAGGTTAATATATTATATATGGTAAAAAATTCAGCGCTTGTCAATTTTTGCCTTTTTAGGACAAGAGCCAAGCTTGCCATCTGTCCCCCAAATTAATTTAAAATCGTCATCCAACATTGCACTCGGCGGTTTCATTTTTTCTTTTCTTCTGGTTCAATCTTATATTTTCTCAAAGACTTTGAAAGGCTTGTGTTTCAAGAGTTGACCTTGTTACTATTTTCAACTAATAGGATTTCACAACTAAAGACCATGGAAAAAAGTCATAACCCTCTTCTATTTTGTTTAAGCAAAAAATTAACATAATTATGCGGTTTTCTCCCTTGTTTATCCTTTTTTTTTGAGGGATCTATTAAACATTCTTCTTGCCTGAATTTTTTGTTTCTAGTTTGTTATTTGCTATGTTGTCACATGTATTTGTCAAAATAACTTGAAAGTCAACTGCTTCACGATTCCCTTTTTCTATTGATCACCTTGTAAACCCATTAACCTTGTCTCATTTTCAGCTTTAAAAAAAAAAAAACAAACAAAACGGCAAAACTTGAAAAAAGAGCCAAACAAAATTTGAAATTGAGGAAATGACTTTTTTTTTTTTGGCACCAAAAAACACGCTTTTTGAGCAGGTAAGCTGCTCTAGTTTTTTTCAAAAAGGTAAGAAAAATGACTGTAGCAAGATAAGGAGCCTCAATAGGAAGAAAAAAAAAACTAAAACTGTTTTGATGCCCAAAAAGTCTTTTTTTTTTGTGCCAAAAACTGACAAAAAAAAAGGAGGTCATTGACCAAAAAAAATATTTTGAAAAGGTTAACATTTATCAATGAATTAGAGAGCCAATAGCAAATTGCCATATTCATTTAAGGTTTAAACCTCGTTACTTACAAAACAATGAATAAACTATTAGAGATGTTTAAGATGTATGGTTACAACTGAAACTTTGAACTGAAAGCTGTAGTACATGAAAGCTTTACATTGTAGCTCATTTTTTTAATCACTATAACATATGAGAGTTTTACATTGTATTAACAAAAAATTTTGATTAGAATTGGTATTGTCAAACACCATATACTAGACCGGATCCTGTTCTGTGTAGCAGGTTTTAACCCCAATATTCTTTTTTGTTCTTCTGGATTTATGATATGGAAGAGATCAGCGTAAATTCAATGTCTAATAGAAGATTGTAACTTGGTGATTACGTTTCAATAACTGAAGACTTATTTGAAGCTAGTAAGTTTCTGTGTAGTACAAAGTCCTACACATTATTTGGTACAGTTAAACACATTTATATATTGTTGAGCTCTCTAACCACTTGAAGTGCAAATTCCAAATGAGTTCCTGTGCGGTTTGGGAGATTATTTTCCTCAAAATAAATCCACATATAAACTTAATTTTATATATCTATATATATATATATATTCCCTACAAGAAATGACATTACATGCTACCAAACCTTGAATGGCTTAATTTTATAGGTCTAGGAGAACGTAAGCTTTGGGTAAATAAGTGGGTTTCCTGGAAGGAAAGAACCCTTCTATCCAGGGATCGAGAACGCGTAATTGGAGACGTCAACACGTTAACGCGTTGATATATTCCTTCAACTTCGTTTTTCATGACACTTTTAGCTAGTTAAAAGTTTTTCTAAGTTTCCATATATTGTAGAAATGTCCCAATCAAAGCCGTTAATTTGCTTCCTGTAGATTCACTTTTTCTTTTTTTTTAATTTATCTACGATCGATTGATCTTCTTGAGGACAACATTGCCAAGTCATGATTTTCTGGACTAAATGATAGTTCAACATCACTAATGAATGATTCTGAAGCAAGCTGCTTCATTAAGCAAAGATTTTTCTGATGCTCAAACACGTAACCGGATCGGCTGCTTGTTACTCATGAAAATTTTAAAAATAAAAATGGCGGGAAATATGAGTTAATTTTGTTATTATACTAATTTAATGACAAATCTCTTCAAGTGCTATCATGATTTAAAACTTGAAGTTTCATTTTCAGCTCAACTTTCAAGATAGATTCTATTTTATTTTTTTAATATTGTTTCATTAGTCAACTAATCTCAAAGTGAACTGTTATATATGCTCTAAGCAATTTAGCGAGATCATTATCAGTTTTTTCAAGTCCACTTGTTTAGTTCAATATTCGTCTCCTTCCACTCAAACACTGACTGTGGGACAATCATTATACAATTGTAGCAGCTGCTTATTTTTTTTTTTGTTCTAAAATTTTTTCCATTGCACACTAACAGAGATTGCTAGTCCGGTTTTCTTTGAAATTCTGTTATTTCAAAAATGGACATGTCTCAAATTAGCTATTTGACTACGTCCCCTTGTAATGGAAGATATCGCAGTTCCAGACGGTGAATTTCCCCGTGCTGCCACCGGTTTTGGCTGGCATCCGCAACCCCTCAATGCTTCCCCTAATGCAAGGTGGGCTTATTTGTTCTTTGGTTGTTTGTTTACCAAGTTAAAGCGATAAATGAAGAGGAGGGAAAAGAAGATTCGTGTTTAGCTTCTTTCAAACTAGTTATAAATCCAATGTTTTTTTTTGTTGGAAAAAAGTAAAATTTAAATTTCTCCTTTCTTTTGGCCTATTTGTATATATAGACCAGAAAAAAAAAATTTTGTTCGTTTTCTTTTAGGTAGGAGTGTGATAAATTAACATAATTTACTTTGTTTAAACAATCCTAATATGCATGTGCTTTGTGCCACTTTAAAAGGGATGTGTCATAAACAAATAGGCATTATTTTTTTATCAGCCTTAAAGTCTTTGCTTTATTATTATTATTATTTTGACTTATAGGAATTCTTTTGCACATGGTAGGTGGAAATAGGATATTTTTTAAGGTGAAGTAGATAAATTTGAAGTTTCTAAATGGGAGCCAAATTTTGTCATGCTAAACAGTTGCATGCAACAATGCTATGTTATGTTGTCTAAAGTAGGAAAAATCATTTTTCCATATTATTTTGTAAGAGTAAATTTTTGTTGACAACATATTTGTGATGCTATTCAGTGCGGTAGTAGAATGTTGTTATTCAGACAGCCTCAAAGAAGTTGGGTCTCGGAAACGGTAATTAAATATCTTTTCCATGATGTACTTATGTTTGTCTTGTTAGTAAAATGTTCACTTTCAGCTAAATTTTTTTTATGATATTCTTTGTGGTGGTCCTATTTTTAGTGTGGATGTTGACTGCTCATCTGGAGATTCTCATAGCATTGAAGAAGTTGGCTTCCGGAAAAGGTAAACGTCTTTTCCTTTCTCTGCCCTCCATAGTTTTTGAAAAAAAAAAAAAGGTTTTTTGTTACTTTTTTCCCAGACAAATCAGATGATCAACCGATGCGTTTATTTGATAGAAAGAGGAGCCGCAGACCCTTCAACATTATCTTTGTTACTAGAATTTCTTGATTAAGTTGAGTTGAAATGAATAGAAATTGGTTTTAATTTATGACATATCTTACCTTTTCTCTCTGTGATAGATAACAATATAATTGTTTTTGTTGCCTAACTTACTGCAACTCTCTTCACAGGATGAGATCTGAATCAAGCACATCTTGCTCGAAAGCATGCCGAGAGAAACTGCGAAGAGATAGACTGAATGAGAGGTAAACAAGGGTGACGTTCAATTCATCTTTGTATAATCTGATACTTATCTGCCTGTTTCTCATCAAATTTTGACATGACATGAATATTAGGTTCCTGGAATTGGTTGCTGTTATGGAACCTGGAAGGCTCCCCAAAACAGACAAGGCTGCCATTCTGAGTGATGCTGCCCCGATACTGACCCAGTTACGAAGGGAGTCACGCCAGCTGAAAGAAACACTCAACGATCTGCAAGAAAAGATTAAAGAATTGAAGGTAAAATTTTGGAAAATTAACAAGAACTCTTTCGACTCTTGTTATAGTCTAAAATATTGTAGTGTCAAATATTGTGCCTCAAAAGATACTAAAATATGACTTGAGTTGGCAAGTTTTGATTAGGACAGGTTATGTTATTTTAGTATTGCTATTCACCTCTGCCTAACTCTTTCTGAGTTTCTCCCTTTCACAGGCAGAGAAGAACGAGCTACGTGACGAGAGGCAGAGGCTGAGGGAAGACAAAGAGAGATTGGAGCAGCAAGTCAGGTCCATGGCTGCACAAACTAGCTTCCTTCCTCATTCCCCTGCAATCTCCTCTGCGCTTACCACACAAGGGCAAACTACAAACAAGCTAATGCCTTTCGTCAGTTACCCCGGCGGCATCACCATGTGGCAAACGATGCCCCAAACTACACTCGACACTTTGCAGGGTCACATGCTACGCCCTCCTGTGGCTTAAAATGTGCAAACTTTGTGCCAAGAAAATGGAAAAGAAAAAATAAACTCTTGAAATGTGCTGATTATTATCTTTCTGTCGTCTTTTTCAAATGTGCTTATGTTGGTTCCCAAAATCTTGGGAACACTTTCTTAATGAGGGAGTTGTTTGTAGTAATTACTTAGGCAAATGCTTTAAAATCGAGTAGTTAGTTGTAATGAGGAACGAATACGTAACCACAATGTTTTTGGTTAATTGTACTCTTATAATATGTGTATTTTCAAGTGACTTCTTTTGATCCCATTTGATACTATCAGCTTTAGATTTGTTAGAACTACATTGCTAAATTTTTGTTATTCCAAAATGTTAAGAAATTTTGCGTTGCCTTAACCGACTATGGACCTTTGACTAGTACTTTTAAGAAAAAAGGGCGAAATGTATTTGTATGAGCTGAATTGGGAAGAATAATAATACTATATGAACATTAGAAATAGTATTGTCAAACATTGAAAGGTATATTCAGGATCTGTCATAACCCAAATGCACAAGAGCAGAAATAAAACGAGAAGATAAATATTCAGGATTACATTCTCTCAAAAACAGCACGGTATAACCCTCTTTTTAGTGAAGAATTTCCTATAGGAGATTAAAAGGCCAAAAGCATCACAGTGGTCGCTAGAAGACCAGCTTGAAAGCCGCCTTTAACATAGTTGATAGAAGCAGCAGATGGCGCTGGAGCAGACTCGCGAGTCTCGGTAGAAGGAGCAATGTCAGAAGAAGCCGAGGAAGGACGGTCTGAGGACGGTGTGTCAGGTGGCAATGGAGTTGACGCAATTGGAGAAGCAGATTCGGGTGATCCTGCAGGTGAGGGTGTGAAAGAGGGACTCTGTGGAGCCAAGGAAGGAGAAGCTGCTGGGGGTGAAGAAGTGCTTGCGAGAGTATCTATTCCGACCTTCATTCCCCGGAGGCAATGCCCCGGTGTTCCACAGATGAAGTATCTTTTCCCCGGAGAAGACAGAGGGACGACGGTGTTGCCATCGTTGTAAACCTGGATTACATTTTTTGGCCGGCAAGAATCGTAATCCATTTTTGTGACCTCAATCACATTATGCATTTGTGTGTACTGGAATACTGCAGAAATTAAAAAGAACCAAAATCACAAAATTAGTGTCCTTTTGTATTCTCAGCAGTCTGAAAATCGGATAGTGATCACCCTAATCCCGAGAAAATCCAACTCGAAAAACATGGAAGCTAACAGCTTTATTACCCTAACAACTTCAAAATGTCATTTCAAATGTTATCAATCTTTTGTTAACAACATTGTTAGCTTTCTCAAAATTGAGTAGACATTTTTTCTCAATTAAGACATCTTATTTTTAATAAGAAGTGAGGCTAAAGCAGAGTTTGATACTTACTGAGATTATCTCCAACTACGAAAGACTGAGATGACGCCCAAGTTTTCAAGTTGGAAGAAGTCTCCCAACCATTTGGACCTCCAACGGTGTAATTTGCTGCCATGCCAAGTTCAATGAGAATGGCCATAACAGCCAGGCTCAAAATGGTTCTCTTCGTTGCCATGTATTTGGGTTGGTTTGGTAATGGTCAAACACAGTGAACAGAGAGAAGATGCAGAGTACAGGAATGTCAATGTCAAAAAGAATATAATCAGAAAGTCGATTTTGGTTGGAATTTGGAGTTGTATATAAATATGTGAAAAGGGCATAAGAAAATATATATATTTTTTTTGAATTAGTTGTTGAGAGTTGTTTAAGTCTCAAAAGATAAGATGATTGCCTGCCAGGTTTTCTCGAGTTTTCAATCATTGCTTTTTTTTTATTTTTTTATTTTTTTTTTTCGTTTTGAACTAATACGATATTCTTTTCCTTCTGTCTCTCTTTTACATTACACTTACTGAACGTGAATTAGATCGTTTGCCACTTGAACTTGCATGAAAGACATCTCTTTGATGTAACATGTAACAACTTCATCAGTTGTTTCGACAATGATGAAGTTGAAATTAAGAACGACATTATAGAGTCGGCGACAGTTTGGCATTGCTAAGTTGTGCTGTGAACAAGTAGGTATATGTTTGATAAATTATTTTTAATGTTGTTGTAAACACCAGCATCAAAATTGCAGCAAAAGTAGGTATATGTTTGATAATTTATTTTAAATGTTGCTGTTAACACCAGAATCAGAATTACAGGTGTTTGATAAACTATGTATAAAATTGCTGTGAAAATGTATAATGAAGAAAATAGACATACTTGATTAAGCATGTTTATAGTTTGATTTGAAGGTTAACATACATAATATTTATACATTAAAATGCTAAAAAATAATTTGAATTTTATATTTTTAGAAAATAATATACTTTTATTAAACTAGATAAATTATAAATCAACATAAAAAATCACTCAAAAAAAAAAAAAACAATGACATTAAAAAGTTATCTTATAAATTAATTCTAAACTTTTTATATTGAAGTAATTTCAATTTGTTATAGAAAAATAAATAGATTGGGAATTGTATATTATTATTAAGGTTAGTTTAACAATTTAAAATCATGACAACAAAAGCTGTTATAAAAAAGCAATATCTGACCTGCCTTTCAATTTTTCTTGTTGGGTAACAGTTTTTGGAAACTTTAAAAAAGTAGATTTTATTATACACCCTAAATTAGTGCAGTCATTTATATAAGCTAAAAATAACCTCTAAAATAACAAGCCCTCAATTTTAAAAGACTCAAATACCAAATGTAATGTACTACTTCTAACAGTCACAAACTTATGTGGCTTAATTTTGACAAGATTATGACGTAATCTCCCAATGCAAATTAATAACGTGTTCAATGCCTATAGACTATAAAAATTAGGGATACGAGGGTAAATGGATTTTTTAAGTAAACGGCCATAATTTTTAAAAATTAAGGAAATAATCATTTTTTAGATGGTTAACTGAGTTAATCAATGACATATTTAAGTTAATAAGTAATAGATTAATTATGATTTATCATTGATTAAAGTGGTTTATCACTAGTTAACTTAGTATTTTATCAATAATAATTGATACTAGCTCAACTTGATCACTCAAAAATATAAATCAATGATAAATCAATTTATTAATAATAAATTAATTATAATTAATTGGTGATATACAGTTGTTAATCATTGATTAATTGCTATAAAAAATGATCATTTATCTAAAACTATCATATTCACGATTAGAATATATAAGAGAAAGTAAAACTAGCTAGTATAAAAATTTAAAAAGTTTAATTATTTTTTGATTGAATTGTGTGAAAGAAAATACTATAACAACAATGGTATGGTATGATTTAAACAAAAAAAAAAAAAAAGCTTAAATCGTAGTTGTGAGATGGAGGTTAAAAAAAAAGAAAAAGAAAAAGAATTCACATAATAGCGCGTGTAGGGTGAGGAGAAGAAGTCTTTGTGTGGAGTAGTTTATGGCATCCACATGAAGGTGCACCTAATCCCAGCACGCATATCCAACCCACAATTGCAGACGAAATGAATAAACAAGAAATATGCAGCGGCTGGTAGGAATATATTTGCAAGCACGACATGACTAGTTGGGTTTGTTCAATAACTTATACGGATGTCCTTTATAGTAATGACGCTAATATCAAGAATTATGACAATAAAAATATCTCACCACAATTCCCTAGAAAAAAATTTACCTTAACAACGATATTATTACATCATTTTTTTCTTTATCTTGGTCCCAAAAAAAAAAAAAAAAGGAATCCAACAATGTGGAGACGTTAGGGCTCATCCGTTAATTTTAGAATAATGGAGTGTTAGGAATGTTGGTTCAAACAAGTGGGTACTAATTTTAAGGTTTTTTTGACGATCATATAACTTATTTGAAGATCCTTAAAATATGAACGATGATGGTAGAAAAATCTTTGCCCATACAGTAATAAAAGGAGATTTCGTGAGATAGAGATATGTAAAAGGCTATCATTTACACAAAAAATTATATGATAGAGTTTTATTTTCAACGATTGTGACTACAAGAAAAACTACATTGAATGAAATATTATTTACGACATGTAGTTTTTAAATGTTGTTGAAAAGTATATACAACGACATCTCCAACAAAGATGTCATTAACGATATTTGAAACAATAATTAACGATATCTATATAAATATCGTATTAAATGTCTCATTTTAACGACAATAGTTTAGTGACGTTAAATTATTTAACGACAAGTAAGAGATGTCATCAAAGCCTTAGAGATTCCACGACGTCCCTTATAGACGACATCTTGACCAATATTGTCTATAAGAGGTGCCGTAGAATTTCTAAGGCTTTGATGACATCTCCTACTTGTCGTTAAATAATTTAATGATACTAAACTTATGTCGTTAAAAGAAGATCTTTAATACGACATTTATATAGATGTCGTTAATTATTGTTTCAAATATCGTTAATGACATCTTTGTTGGAGATATCGTTGTATGTACTTTTCAACAACATTCAAAAACTACATGTCATAAATAATATTTCGTTCAATGTAGTTTTTCTTGTATTGTGTTCAACTTCTTCGATGATCAAAAATAACATGAGACGATCACAAGAAATTTGTTCCATATTTGAAGACACCAAAAAAACAGGAAATTAGAAAAAGCACATGAATCACAATAATCGTTTAATTATTCAATAATCACACATAACATGAGGACTATCATTAAAAATATGTAGTGTGAAGCGAACACAATTTTGTTAAAAATAATGAAGTAGGAAAGTTTACGAAGGATGTTACAAATTTACAATGACAACGTCAAAAATAACAAAAATTCTTTGAACTTACACGGTCAATTTGAAAGTATCTAGGATGACAATTACTAATTTTTGTATGTTTATTTTCTTGAATTTTTTAATAACCTTTGAGTTGAAGGAAACAATTATGTCGATAAAGTTTACGACTAGAATATAAATCTTACGAATAATAAAAAATAAGTACGAGTGATGAAGAATTTGTGAAATTATATGATTAACTTAGAAAACTTTACAATGACTACATTGTTAAGTTTTTATTTTTAATTTTTTTAAAAAATTGAAAAACAAATTTGTCCTTATAGATAATTGTTGAGTTGGAGGACATGATTGTATTTGTAAAGCTTACAACTAAAATGCAAACTTTACAAATGATATAGTTTATAAGTAAAAGCTTAAAAAAAAAAAAAAACAACCAAACGATTTACAATCTAATTGCAACACCCACGATCAAATGACTAAATTTATAAAAAAAAAAAATTAAAGAAATTATAAAGTACTAAAATAAATTAAAAATATATAAAAATTATAAATGCTTATTTTTGACTTTCACGTTTGTCCTTTTTTTTTTTTTTTTTGCTTGTATATCCCTTTCACTTTTTTTTGCTCTAAATGTTTATCACTTCAACATTTAGTTAGATATGTAATCCACTTTTTGTTCCCTGTGGTTGTCTCTTTCTTTATTTCCGTCTTGATGACCGTCCAACACAAAACATCCAATCTTAACAATCGTTAAATAAGAGACAACATTGACGTCCAATCTTGAGATTGGGAGCATCTGCTCTCCGCGGATTTGGCGCCACCATTGCTTCCTTCAACTCAGCGGCTACGCTAAAGAACATGCCCTTTCCAAGCCTCCTCTCGACCCCCAACCCCCCACCCACCACCCACACACACACTCCCAACGTTGATCTGAGCCATTCAATGCAATGGCTTGAGTTTTTTTTTAGTACTTTTCCCTTTTTTTAACTCTAACGTTTTAGAACGTTTAAGTTGTTTTCCACATACAACAGAAGCAAATCAAATATTAGAACTCATCTCCAAGAACAAGTATTATTAGGATAATATAATTGTTAGTCTGAGTTGAGATGATTTGGGTTTTTCTTGAATTTTCTCCTTTTTTTGGTTTTGATTAATTAGGATATTGCCTGCATAAGAAAATTCTTCTGTTTCTTTGTAGTTTTCTATTTGTTTTGTAGGAATTGTGAGATGGAAAATGGATCCATCCACTGAAATGACATCATCAGCTTCCCTCTTTCTCCTCCTTCAGCTTCACCGAATTCTCTGGGTCTTCCTCTGAGAGCACGCCCAAGTTTTGAGTCCTTCAATTTCATGATTTTGAGTGTAAAACCAAGAGCGAACTCCACTAGCTGCCCCGCTTAGAGAATGGATCTCTCAAGAAGACTCTTTTCGGGCATAAGATAGCGAAGTTTTATACTCTCATGGGGGATCCAGCAATGGAATGAAACTCGTGATTTGATGACTAAAGATCAACCTAGCAAACTTGGCCCATGAAACCGGTTTCATATCTTAAGTAAGAAAGGTTTGGTTCAAATCGTGGAATGTGAGAGTTTTACACTGGCAATTCGTGTTAATGGATTATGTTCGTGTTAATGGATTATGTTTGTGTTAATATGTTTATTATAATCATGTCAAAAAACATCAACTTAAACATAACCCATTTATCAAATGTGTCAAAAGATATTAACCCAAACACAACCCATTTAATAATTATGTTAATTGTGTCAACCTATATAACCGATTTAAATTTATATATTGAATAAATAATTGATATAACTATGACTTATTTAACATAATTATGAAACATATAAAGGATTTGTTGGTCAATTTATTATTTATTTTTAGATTATCTATGAATTTTAAAATTCATAATATTTATATTTAATAAAAGCAAGTAAAGTCTCCTTATGCATTATATACACTTTTATATCATATTAAATATATAATTAAGTATCAAATCATACATATATTTAATCGTGTCATTTCGTGCAAATCGTGTTAAAATGGTAAACCCTAACCCAACCTATCTAACAATCGTGTTAATTATGTTAACCTCTTATTGACCGAAACCCATTTATTGTAAAACCAAACCCTCTAACTTTGTGGGGGTTAGATGTCGTGTTGTCGTATCATGATTTAAAGTGTCACCCCTCCTATTTAAGTTAGACAAAATTTCTCAAACATTTTATAAATATTTTTTTAATATAAAAAGAGGACAACTAATATCAAAAGAGAGAAGCACTCCTTAAATATCTTGACCCACCTGAAATTTTATCCCCTATCAAACCCGCACTCAAATTTATCAAAAAAAAAAAAAAGAAACAAAATATAGGTAAAAGAATAGCATCAACTCCTGAAGAAGAGGTAAAAAAAACCTTTTCTACAAAGAACTCAAAGAAAAAATTTTAAAAAAAGAAAAAGTGTGCATGATATAAGAAGGAGGAGCGGAAACCAAAGTTAGGCATCAAACATAAAGAAATAAATTAATTGATATCAATTTGTCCATTTAAACATTAAACTTCATCACTATTCTAGTCATAGTTCAAACATGAACTCATAAACTATTATATACCAAATGATGAAAGCTGTCAATTTTTAGTCCATTGATTTATTAAGGGTTATTACTTTTTTATCTTAGATTTATTCAAACATTATTTTCTTGGTTTTTTATCTCATCAAACATATACCTTCGCATTAGGTTTAATATATAAATTCAGATCTTCTAATGATAAATGTTCAATTCTTAACCTACAAAATATCCAAAATACTTTTAAATAAAAAATAAAAAACTAAAAAGAAACTTTTGACTTAAAAAGTTTAAAGGATGTATTAATTAGAAGGTATATATTCTATGAGATAAAAAGCTAAAATATAATTTTTAAAAAAACCTGAAACATAGGGGATATATGAGGAACCCATAGGATATAGATAAATAATTAAGGCCAATTTCCATCTTTTATTGTTAAGAATGAAATAAGAATAAGTTAACCTGTCAGTTTTGCAACATGAAGTTTCCAAAATGCTTACCAATAATTAATAAAAAAATGAGTTCCAACTGAAGCAACTGAACACACACACACATATGAAACCAATCATTTTTATTTTGTTTGACTGTTTGATTTGGTACGGTCGATTTTCATGATTTGTCAGTTTTTTAACACTCGAAATATCTTTTTTTTTTGTCTCGTTTTATTTGTTCTTTTTTTTTTCTTTAAATCTATTAGAAAAAATTGGAATGGTAGAGAAAAAAAAATGTATTGGCGGTTCCACTATGCATAAATGTCACAAAATGCTCATTGCCACTTAACCACACTTAAACAAAAATTAATAATTTATTGCTTGCAGAGGATATCATTGACAAGGATGCCACTAATTATGTGGTTGATAATAACAAAATTAATGATAAATGTATAGTGATGGTGTAATTGGTTCAGATGGTAAATTCTTCTTTATGAGATAAGAATGAAGATATAGAACTAATGATTGCAAATTTTAATAATTAAAGCAATTGGTCATGTTTGAACTCCTGGTGTAATATGGAAGACATTATTGGTCAAATAGTCATAAATTCAGGAATCAATTTGGAGTAGGTTCGTTGAACGTGGAAAAATAATCATGGTGGACGTTGAAAACAAAAACAAACAAATTCTTATAAAGTTTGAAGCCCTCATGAAACAGAAAATCAATAATACGTATATTGCTCGAAGAAAGATGAAGGCTGAAACTTGATAATTTAAGAAATAACTTGGCCATAGACCCCAAGGATAGAAAAGGCTTATAAATTTAGACATCAAGGAAAGGGACTTAAATTGAGAAAATGACAATTAAGCGGTTTGTTTTACTAGTTTAAACCCATTTAGTTACAGTATTTTTTTAAATTAAAATTTAAATTTTTATTCAAATTTATAGACAAAGGTCATTTTTTATTAAATATAGTTCCTTTGTAGATTTTTTTTAGTTAGCCTATGTGGTTGGATTTAGTCCCTAACTTAATGGAGGGACTAAAATGAAACAAATTAGTATATAAATTAGGGACCAAAGTTGGATATTTTTAAAAGATTTTTGTTAAATATTTAAAACCTGGAGGAATCAAATTGAAGCACATTAAGCAATAGATTAAAGAGCAAAGTGAAACTTTTTAAATGTCGAAGATTAAAATGGAAATATTTATGGGATTAAATATAACTTGAGTTGGTTAGCAAGTACCAACCTAGTTGAAATGTATCAAGCTTCTCTCCTTTCATTTTTTTGCAATAAATTATAAGAGAGAATTACTTATGTCAAAAGTTATCACTAAGTTGACACCAACTAGTAACTCAGTTTTCCAAAAATTCCTTCCTTCGAAATATTATTATAGAAGATAATAAACAAAGAAACCCCCATGGATTATTAAAGAAAGAAAAAAAAAAAGACAGAGCTCCCATCTTGAAGAGGAGAAAACATATTGCTGCAGCTTCTATCATTCATTCTGTATTGAATAAAAGATTTACTTTTATGGTGTGTCTGCTTGGAGGGATTGGGAGAAGGAAGGAAAGGGATTGAAGGAAACGGTGTAACAATCCCTTGTTCGGTTGGATGAATTTGGGCAAGAAAAAGAAATAGGAGAAGATTGCTTCTCCATGGACCACCAGAAACTCATCCCCCCTCATACGGACGGAAAGAAGAGGAAGCATCCATTAGGACCATTTAGTTACAATGTTAACCTTCTTTTTATTTTCAATAACTTTTGTTTTTTTCTCTTAAATAAAAATAAACCACCGTGTGTCTGCATGTATGTATATTTGTGTAGCGTTTATGTAGTTTTTATCTTTTAATTACTTTTTTAAATAGTATACAACTCTTTTAATACGAGTTGATGAATAGAAAGGAAATATAAATATAAACTATATTCACACTCAAAGTAAAAATATATTTCACTCATAGAAAATGAGTGAATTGCACGTGGATAAAATTGTAATTTTACAAAAATCTCAATTATTCCTCCTTCCTTTCCATCTAATACCAAACAAAAGAATGAATAATTGTTCCTACCTATCGTACTAAACAATTTTAAAGAAATTCATAAGCATTCTCTCTCCCTTAATTCTCACATCTTATCCATCTTTTCATTCTTCCATCCCTTTTACCAAATACACCCTCAAAGGAAAAATTCTAAAGGATACCTCGCGTTAAAACCGTTGACTAGACAAACCAAGTAGGAAAAGCTTAGACAAGAGAAAAAGAGTGTTCGATTATTGCATTTTAAAAAATTGAAATGAGGAAGACCCATTCTATAATTTAAGCATGGGAAAATCTAGAATAGAATGCTGTTAGAAAATAAACAAAAGATAAACAAACATAGATATACGTAAAAAATCCTTGAAGGAAAAAAAAATCATGAATAGAGGAAGAAGCAAATTTACTATCTTAAAAATTGGTATAAAGAAAAATTATTTCGAAACATATGTATATATAATAACAAAAATTTATTTCGAAACATATGTATATATAAGAACAAAACCCTAACATAACAGGTCTTTACTATACCTATCCATTCGATCCCTATATTATCAACACAGACCTTCAAAAAATTTTCATAGTTATAATTTCATAACAAATATCGCATCGTTAGCTTTCAGACGAGACTAAATAGAATTTGGGTCACATGCCAATCAAGGTTGTCTACTATCTGATTCCCATGGCGATAAACATGAGAAACTCCAAAAGTTATGTCTTTCAAATCAAGACAATGCCTTAGCCCAAGCAGGACAAATTCTCCAAGGAACCTCCGTCTATAGATTTCTCAAGCTATGCGAACTAAATAAATAGAATCACTCTCAAAACTATGTAAAGTTCCAGTTTTGCCAATGAAACTAATCAAATTTTGCCACAATAACACCATACGTTAACTTTGCGATATGCTTAGTAATACAACCCTTGAAAAAATCTGTTACAAGTGTGGAAAATTCCCCCACATCTAGCAGTACCAGGAAAACCCAAACTTGCATTGTCCATATTACCTTTATCCAAGAAAACAAAGGATAAATCCAATGCATAGGATTGAATTTCTCTTGTCCTCTCACCCCATATATATATATATATATATATATATATATATTATGTAGAATATGGTGACCTGAATTTAGTTTGGCCAGACTCAAAAAGTTCGTGGTGTGATAATTGTGATAAAAAATATATAGGATTTTTTATGAGATCTGTAATGGCCTCGCAGTACGGACCTTTGTGTTTTGGGCCGTTTTATTTATGTTTTGGGCCCCTAAGGCTTTTATTTATGCATATATATATATATAATGTATTGCGTTAGGGTTTAATTATTATTACTGTTTTAGCCTCTCTAATCGTCTTCATCTTGTAATTTTTCAAGTTTAATAATTTTTTTTCCTCAACCTATGGTTTTTTTCCGTCTTGAGTTTTCACGTAAATCTTAGTATATTTTTATTCTTTATTTCTATTGCATTATTTTTTAACAATATATATATGTAACCACACTTGGATGGAGACTGATAATTAAGTTCATAATATAAAACGGCTAACTACAATCAAGAAGATTATAACCACATGCAAACTACTAGCTGCATTTTATTCATATAGTTAGCTGCAAAACATTACAGTACACTAGGTATACATAATACGTATATGTGTGCGTGTGTATATATATATGAGAAGACGATTGACCACCATTATTTTTTCTGATCATCAACAATAGGGTAAAGCTCATATCTAACGTTGCAACTTCCACCAACCACACGACCTCCTCGTTTCCCACTGCTAAAGTTTGGAAGCAAGCTTATTGACTCGTTAAGACACTTCTTACAATCCTTTCCATTGAGGTCTCTCGTACACTGAGCCAAGCCGTACAGTTTCGGGTCGGGTCCGGTCTCGAGCGCTAGCTCTCCTGTCGCATACAACTTTGAAATGGCGGAGGCCTTGTCGGACAAGCTGCTCAAGAGCTCCTTCACTTTGTTGTCGAAATATTCGTGGTCGACTTCCACGTCTTGAACGTTCCACATGTAGAACCTGTTGGTTCTATCGATTTCGCCGAAGAAGTCCTTGTCCGAGTACTTGACGAGGCAATTGTCGTACCAGATGACGGCGCCTTTATTGTTAGGGCACCGGCTCTGGAGCTCTTTGCCGGCTTCCACGACGCACGTCTTGCAGTCCGCAGTGGAGACGTCGCCGCGGCACAGCCCGAGCCCGTTCACTCGGCTCTCGCCTTGCCCGGTGGTGGCTACACCGAAGCCGGTCGGAGGGACTTTGATGGAGAGACGGTTAAGCAGTTCGTTCAAGTTTGTGTTGGATGTGTAGTTTTCTTTGTTGAAGCAAATGTGGTAGAGAGGGTCCGCTGCTGTGGCTGCATGGAGGAAAAGGAAGAAGAAGAGTGAGAAAGTGAGGAGAGAGATTGGCGAGTTTGAGGAGGACATGATAATGTTTTGATGATTTTGCGCAAACCAACTAGCTTTTGGGATTAATTAGAATTATAAGTTTTTTTTTGGTTTTTTGTGGATGTGCTTCTCTCCAAGGATGTTGTTGCATTTATATAGAAAAGAGCTTTTTTTTTTTTTTCTTTTTGAGTGGGACAATAAAGAGGGAGTTGAAATTTTTGACTTTTTCTAAGGGAGCAAATTAGACAAAATTCTTAATTATATTTGAAAGGAAAAAAGCTTTTGTCAAAATTGGACCGTGACTTGCTCCAGCTATGGGGAATCTTCTTGATATTCTATATTTGCGTGGTTGGCGTGCTGTGTCACCCCAATAAAAGAGCGATAATGAAAGTGTCCAAGACGACTTTGTATGAGTTTTGAATGAGACCAATTAGTTGGCGATTATGAGCGTATAAATGGTATTTCTCGAACATTGCATGATTTTCATAGGTTAATCAGTCATTTTGTCTCGGCCATGGAAAACTAAAAGCTATGATGCTATTAGACTTATAAGCTAGTTTTACATCAAAGTCTTTAGTTATTTTATTGAGTTAGTTATTTTTAGATTATAACGTTTGCCCGATTGATTAAGTGCTTCTTGGAAGTGCTAAGCGTTAGATCATATAAGTCTAGGGTAACTAAAAATGCGTTAAAAGGCAAAAAAAAAAAGAAAAAAAGAAAAAAAAAGAACGCACAAAGATTAATTAATCAATGTTATGTCATTTTTAGTTATTACATATCTTCACCCTAACAAAAAAGAAGACTACAAGAAAAAATCACACGTCTCTCAAAAACATCTCTCCAAAACCATGTGTATAATTTTTTTTCCTCGATCTGTATGTTTTTTCTTCGTTAGGGCTAAGTAAGATGCCACAACTTAACAATCTCTTACTTCCTTTCAAAAAAAAAAAAAAAAGAAAAAAAAAGAAAGAAACCTCCCACCTTAATCCTAATCTACCATTAATGGTTCCTTGCAACAAGAACACCTGTCCAATCTTCAACTAGAAAAATTCATATTATGCTGCTTTGAAGTTCAATATCTCAATCAAAATTGTCTCCATCAACATTTTAGGAATTTTGACTCTCATAAATCTTTTCAAGTAGGAAGGCTCCATCTTTTAAAGTTGATCTTATAAAGTGATATTGAACATGCATGTGCTTTACCCTAGATCAATAAAGTCATCAGGGTTGTCCTCAGACATTCGGCATTAATAATGCTTCTATGTTGGATTAGCAATTTTCGCCAAAGCTCAAATTGTTAGAAGATGGAGATGAGTTCGAATATTATATATATATACACACACACACATAGAATGTAGCAATTAGTTATATAATTTAATCCCCTTATCTCAATAGCGACTTAACTTTTTATACCCTCTATTTTAGGTTAATTCAAAAACTATACCTTCAGTTTTTAATCCCATCAAATGTATACCTTTAAATTAGATTTAATACAAAAATTTATACCTTAACACGACCAATAGTTGATTTTGACTTTTAAAATGACTAAATTATGATTAAATAAAAAATAAAATATTAAAACTTTGAAAAAAAGAAGAAAACAAAAACAAAAACACATAAAGCAACTATTTTTAGGATGTTTTATACATTTTTAGTCAAAAACCTAGTATAAAGATTTTTATTTTCTTAAAGTTCTTTTATGTTCAATTTGAGGGTATTTGAGCAATTTTTAGGTTACAACTGAAGATTAATAATATAAAAGGTATAAATTTTTATACTAAATCAAATATAAAGGTATACATTCGATGAGATCAAAAATCAAAGACATAGTTTTTAAATTAACTTAAAACACAAGGTATGAAAAGGTAAATAACCCTTAAAAAAATCCAATTGAAATGCCTTTTATTTTAGAACTTATAAAAAAAAAGAGATTTTATATTTAAATTCTGGGAACAACTAGCATTGTATATAAAAAAATGTATTTGTACGATATTTCAACTTGAAATTACAAATGAAATAAAAATATAATATAAATTTCATAAAAAAAATGATGCGTGCTTTGTACAAAAGGATACTTTAAAAAATGTAAATAACAATAAGATACAATCAATTAAAGGATTTTTAATGCTTGATTATTTTTTACATAATTAATCAAGTTATATGCCTTCAGTCATAGGTAGATTTAATTAAGTACACGAAAATATTTTTGAGTCATTATTAACTTCGAGAAATTAAATCATCATGTAGATTTAATTAAGAGATATTCTTTAAAGAAAAGCAACAACCTAACTAAAGAATGTGTATTTTTCTTAATTTTGTAGTGTGTATTTTTCTTAATTTTGTAGTACTATTAAAACTCTTAGTGGACTGTTACTTCTAAGAAAAAGGCTGTCTTCTTTAGAAAAAAATATTGGTTGAATATTTCTTAACTTCTAACTAAGTTTTAACGTTTTAAGGTATTTTTTTAGTGAAAGGTGTCTTCAAACTTTTTGTCTAAGGCCCAAAAATTGCTTTCTTGCCAGTCCTATCTATGTCGAATATTTGGTGGCGGTTGATTAACCACAAAGAACCCGTTAGGCATTATTTATCTACACGATCAAAGTGGAAGATCAAGTCAGATTTTATGCCCTGTAGATATTAAATTAATATGCTGCAGCCCCAGAACTTCTTAGGCTAATTCAACCCCTTAATGTTAATTAATGTACTATGTGAACTTTCATTTCTTTAAGGTAGCGTACTTGGGTAGATAGCGTGTAAATCTTAAGCAAATAAATTATAACACAGACATTATTGGTGTTTAGGAGAATAGTTGAAACCTTGTATTTTTAACATGCATGTGAGAGATTTACACTATGACAAACTTTCTTTTTACGTTGTAACATTTGATAGTTTTATGTTGCTTGTGGTGGAAACTGTAGAGTTAGAATAACAACCCCAAACACCCTGGTTATTTTTTATAATCTATGTGCACCAAAGTGCAAAGTTTTGTTGTTTTGCATAAAGGATTACTATTGTTGTAAACCGCTAAAAATGCATCTGATCTTTTTTCAATCGCTTCTAGATGGATATTGACAAAAATAATAGACAAAAGCAAAAGGAAGAAGAAGAGGAAGAATAAAATAAAAATATCCTGCTACGATGTCCATACTCTGATTTTTGTATGTTTATTAAGGTTGGATATAGAAATTAAACGAAGTCTAAAGGTGCATTTCTGCTTGAAAATTTCGAGAACGTACAGATGTGAATGTTCCAAAGTGTCAACTTGTGGGAATGGGATCACTATCTAGAACTTTTGACATATTAATTCCAGTCTGAACTTTCTTAACGTTGTCTTTATCACACTCTGAATATTATGTGACAGGTTTATTTTTTTTGACTAATTATGCATAAAATAAATGCATGGTACAAATGACGAGTAATGGAAATCACCTAACGTTAATGTTTATTTTAATTGCAAATCATGATTACCGTTACATTTTAAACGTTGGCATGGTTCGTTACTTAACATTTTAATTGACGTTGCATAATAATAGGATGTAAAAGAGATAAGAACTCGAAGACACATGAATCAAGTCCGGATTTTTACGTTTTTCCGCTTAGTTTCGCTGGCCAAACCCCTCTTGCTTGAGGGGTTCAGTTTTCCTCAGTCATTATTTTCAGCCAGACATGCGCTGTATGGCAGCTAGCTAGCCTGTCGGTTTTCAATAATAATCGAAAAGTCCACTCCTCATCAATTAATATTCATAATTTTTTCTAGAAAAAATGCTTTATGTGCAATGTGAGTCATAGTAAACGTAAATGGTTAACCCCAAATTATCCGTCGACTTGCAAATTGAGGCACCGCTAAAAAAAGGGAAAAAGCAGGACTAGCTTAAAAAGTAAGCCAATGGGAATGTTGATTTGAAGCCAAACTGGCTCGCAGATGATCTGCTTCTTTTTCTCGTTTGGCCTAGTTTAACAACTTACAATATTACACTATGTAGTCTAGTATTCGTTCGTATTTAATTACATATTAGCAAACATTTTATACCATATTGTAAGGGTGTTTATCAAGACCAATCAAACCTATTTTAGAGGATGAACGTTCAATCCAATTAAAGGTCGATTTTTAAAAATTTCATCCAATCAAATCTGATGATAGCATGTCATCCAATTCAATCTAATCCAATTGAGGTCAGTTTGGATTAGATTAATCAAATCGGTTTTCAAGTTAAGGCTTTTGTACATTTTCTCCTCTTTTTTCTGTCTATATTTGACCTATGTATATTATTTTTTTAACATAGTTAAACTAAAATTAAAAATAAAAATTAACATTAAAATTCCCTAAATTCAAATACCCATATAATTTGAAATTATAAACTTTAAAGTTAATTAAACATCCAACACATTGAAGAAAATAAACTCATAAACTGATAAACATAACAAGTTCAGCCTTCAACAAAAATAAAAACAACAACAACAACAGCAACAACAACAACAATGATAATAATAATACTAATAAACTATAGATCCAATTCTATATATCAACGCCTCTTTGATAATGATTATATCAACGACACATTCTTTTAATCTATAAGCGCACCATGTCTGGAAAAAAAGTTAGAAGAAAAGTTAGTAAAATAGACATTTCATATTTATTATTTGGTGTGTTTAAGTATATGAAAAAAATAGTACTTTCAAATTTAGACCAATAATATAAATACATATAGGTAATATAAATAATGGTTGGATTGGATTAAATATGGTGTTTTGAACGTAAAATAAACATCCAATCCAATCTATATTAGTTTTTAAGAATTGAAATCTAATCAATCCAATTGAGTTTAATTATCCACCAAATATGATGAATTGGATTGGATTGGACAGGTCAGCTTGACCGGTTGAATCGATCTAATGAACACCTATACCATATTGTACTCATTTAACTTTTTGTTTTAAAAGAAAATTAGACAAATGGTCTATTTTTGGCCATCTTTTTAAATAAGAGCTAATTTTTAAATAAGCAGCTAAAATGGAAAAACATTTTAAAAATTAGAGAATAGCCTTTGTTTTTACAATAGTACATTATTAAATATCATTAGTACATCATTTATTAACTATAGTTAATCACTAACAAATTCATTTATTATTAATCTACCAATGATTTATCATCGACAAACTATAAATTATAAAGCCAATAATCTACCAAGCTAATCAATGATAAACTACAAAATCATATATTATTTATGTACATTATTACATTATTGATATATTGATATCACATCATCATCAGTATATCATTATGTATATCGGTACATCATTGCTATACAAAATGGACAATTTTCCCAATTTTCAAAAAACTTCGGCTATTTGTTTGAAAAAGAAAACCTTAAAAAAGGTCATTCTCTTCTAAATCCCTTGCTTTAATTAGATAATAAATTTAAAGTTGAAGGCTTAGTAAAATAAAGGCTCTTTTCGGGTGCCAACATGGTTAAGACATCTTAGTTGGCCTTGATACTAGCTGTCTTTTTTTTTTTTTTTGTTGAGAAGAAAAAAAGAACTTTTGTTTAGGTAATAAAAAGTTACCAATTTTTTAATATGATCTTTTTTTTTTTTGAATTTGGAATGGAAGATTTAAACGCTACATCTTATTATGAAATCATGTATAGAATTACCGCTAGACCAAGTGTGCTAACTGCTACTATTGGTTAAGCTTTTTTTTCTATTCTTAGTACTATAAATAGCGCACTAATCTTCAAAAAAAAAAAAAAAAAAAGTAGCTAAAAAACGAGAAGCATGTAATTTGCCTTTATAGCCGTTTCAGTAGAGTTCGGGGGTTTGTTGTAGAGTTGTTTATATTTTATATACCAAATCACTCTTGTTTCTCGTTTAAATACTGATTTGCAAGCAGGGACGAAGATATAAAAAAAGAAAAAAAAAAGGGATATATATATATATATATACCTCCAAAAACTCTAAAAAAAAAAAAATTGAACATGCATAATCTTATACCTTATAATTTTAAAATTTACTTTAGTGCCCAATATTACTGCTAAAAATAGAATATTTCCACGTGGAAACATTAATTGCATGATGGTTTTTAAATGCAGTGAAACGCCTAATATTTTCGCAAGTGTAGGAGCTCTTGAGAAGATACCATGATGGTTTATTTAGAAAATTATCGTAGTACATTGCTTTAATATGACAGTTTGTGAGGAAAAACGTCATGCTCTATTAGTTTAATACAATAGTTTATTTAGAAAACTATCATGGTAATTTAACTGAGAAAAACCTAAACCTAATTTCTAGCGAGATGGTCAATCCTATGTTCTATCTATTAATACAAGGCTATGATCACAAAATCAAATATTTACAATGAATCAAAATTTACAACATACAATCAAATATACAAAGTTTCAAGTCTCTTAATTATACCTAAGATACCTAGTTAAAAAATTTGTGTTTCATCCTTTGTATCATTTTCTGGTTGTTGAGGACCCAAAATCATTAAAGTCAATATGAAGAACTTATGCTTCATGCACATTTTTGGAGAGACATTGTTGTTGACAAGTATTACGGGCAAGTGCTATACCTATTACTTATGTTACCATATCCGTCAACAAATAAAGACGTAGATTTCTTGATTCTACACTAAACTTGAGATGATCGGCATTAAATGTTTTCCATCATGGTGAATCTGCAGGATATCTAAGCATATAATCATTAACCCCTTTGTCATGATATCAAGTCAAATTCTAAGCATGCTTCATATTTTTGAATTGCCTTTAATGTTGTACCAGTGGAATGTATTATGACACCTTTGTTGACACTCCATTTTTATTGTTAAATGGCTCTTTTCCTTTCTGCCACCTTGAATCTTTATAAACCAGGCATTTATTCAAGTCTTTATACTCCTTCCCATAATAAATAAATAAAAAAAAAAACACAATCATTTTCATAAGTATGTATTTTCTCATATTCCATCCCAAAGTGCTCAAAGTCTTTTTGGCCTCATACATACTAGTCGGTGTTTTATTATCCTTCGATAGAAGCTCTTTCATAAATTCTAAAAGATTTATAAAATTTGAATTTTTCCACCTAACCGATGCCTCTAAATTTTGCAACCTAATTAAAGTAAACAATTTTATGAATTTTGTACAACCCTAATATATCGGTGTCTAGACATCATTCATCATCATCTCAAATAACTCCGAACAATGTAAAAAGTGTTTTTCCAAATCATTTACTATGTCAAAGATATTATCACCTACATATTATCCTCAACAATGGGTTCCTTTCATTTACTATTCAAATTTAGATTGAAAAGAGGCTCATCATGTAAATGCCATGTTTGGTAGCTACAAACAATCCCATATCGGAACAAATCCTCTAACAATTTCAATTGAATAAGATCTATGATTTTCATATTGAATACAAGGAAGTTGAATTTTATTACTTCTAGCATGAGTCTTGGCAAATAACAAAAATTCTTCTACACCATCTGTATATTGTTTAGCTAACCTATTATCGCACATCCATTTCTTATGCAATACCAAATTCAATCAAGCATTACAAAACTGAAATCGTATGATTTGCAATTACGGTCATTTTCACAAACAAATTTCAAATAACCCATCGTAAACTTAAAATAATGTACTAATCAATCTACCTGTAAAACCATAAATATATGGTCAAATATATAAATCCATAAATTTCACCTCTAAAGCCCCATAAATCCATATAAAAGGTCAAAAGACTAAAACCTAATCAATAGCATCAAAATTATAAATATGTAATTAAATGACTTACAAACAATAAGACGGAGAAGGATAGAGGCGTGAGATGGTGGCAGAGTGTAAATTTTTGGAGATTCAGGCTATTTTCAAAGGCTTTGTTTTGTGTTCAGGTTTTGTCTAGCATGTTGATGGTAGGGTTTTAAGAAGGTCTCTCATGACCTTTTTTTCTTTAAACAATTGTGTAAAATGCTTGAACATAGACTAACAAATTGCAACATCTAAAAGACCATTTTTTCTCCAAACCGTCATATAACGATCTTCAATTCCATAATGTTTTCTAAAGAGAACCATCGAGTAATATAGGTCAAAAAAAATATATTAAAAATTAGTGATAACTATTGTTGTATGTTGACATACAACAATGACTTTTGAAACTGTCATGGAATTTCTAAATTCTACAAGGTTTTTGCATTTTTCATTCGTGTCATGTTTTTTACCCTCTTAGCATGACCGTTTTTAAAAAATCATCATCAAATAAGTGTCATGTAATCACAATTTTGTTGTAATGATATTCACTCAATCTTTAAAAGCTTTAGCAAGACAAAGAAAAAGAATAAAAAAGGAATAAAACGAACCTTCATTAAATACAACCAAGACATATCATAGAAAGATATTTGCCATTTGTGGTTCTCTAATTCTTGTTCTACTCTAATCTCTTTTCTTTTCTTCGACAAATTAAGTTCCATACCAATAGGTAATCGCCCAAGACAAAGAAGGAATAAAAACAAACTTCATCAAGCAACAAAAATCACAAATATCTTTAGCCCTAATTGGTTTTTTTTCCCTTCCTTATATTTACCTTTTTTAAAAAAATTCTCACTTATTTTCATTCTCCTTGTTATTCGATTAAGTGATAGTAGATAATAATGGAATAAGGCTTCTTACATTAATATTAGTTTTGTCAGTTGTATTGTTACATTGTTTTTTTTTCTATAAATCTTGTGAATAATCGACTATGCAATTGAAATCAATTAATGAATGACATGTGCCTTTTTTCCCTTAAAAAATGATACTTTATTTCTATACATTGAGAAAGTCATGAGAACATGAGAGTGAACATTATATAACATCAATAAATATTGATTTTGGTTAAAGTTTTATCGTTAATAATATACCCTGACAAAAAATCCTAACTTCATCACTGCTTTGCTCCAAGACGCCTAAAACTATGTCATTAATCGTCCTTCACTCCTTTGACTGTTAAAACGACATGTTATTATCGTTAAAAGTTTCTTGTCATTACAAAAGAGAGAAATTGATTGCCCAAAGAGCATTTTGTAGTCGGATAAAAATAACATGTAGTTTTCTTTCTAGGTATATGATGTTTTTTAGTGATTATTAAACTGTTTGGCATCCAACAAATGGTATGAAGGTTTAACAGTTACAATAAAAAGCACAAAGTTACTACGGTCTAAAGCTCTCACATGTTACAATTTTTAAACCAACATTTTCAATTCCAATCGCTCTCTCAAACATTCTTGTTGTGGGTAATCTTGATGGCCTAAAGCCTACGGTCGAGACCATGCCAAGGCCCAACAAAAGCCCAAGTCCAAGAAGATATCTTGATAGGTTAGACTTTTGTAAGACGACAATGTAACTCTATGGGAGTTATGTCGAGATAATAAAATGTCCAGATATTTTGAATATGAGAACATTTACGTCACTTAGTGAGCAAAGGGCAAAGTGGTCTTAAGAAGTGGGTCATAACATGCATGGGGTGAGAGGGCTGAACGTGGAATTAATAGAGAAATTTAAGTTATTTTTGTTATGTCTTACATAGATAATTGTACCTATAAATAGGGCTCCAGACCTCTGTAGGATGGAGGTCTTAAGATTAACGACATTATAATGAAATTCTTTTAGAGTGGACATAGCTCTCTAAAGTGAACCACTACAATTTTTGGTGTTCTTATTCTTAAGTATTCCACTTCCTTTTATTTTTCATACATTTGTATAGGCATGGTGAGTGTTCTGTGAGGTATATTGTTGACAATTTTTTACCATCAACAATTGGCGCTAGAAAGAGGGCTAGATTTATCTAAGATTGAACCAAGAAATTCCTCACAAGCATCATGGTGACAGTGCATACCAACCACACCGAGGGTAACTCTGTCGCTTAAGACAACAACCTGTCTGTGTAAGGGACAGCACAAAAGGATCAGGGAAAGGCCAACAACCTTCATGAGCCACCCTGCTTAAGCAAAGGGTAGAAAGAATGGGAGAGCCGCTAGAGAAAATCTTGACGGCCTTGAACAAGGTGCACAGTCAAAGCGGTAACCACGTAGGCCATGACCTGACAAACCAAGGGAACCAAGTTGGTAATCGAAGGAACAGTGGCCAATAGGTTAACCCTGAGGGAACCAGAGAGACTGAAAGAGGCCGCAATAGAAGAGCTAACTCAATAAATAGTCAAGAAAGGAGGCGAAGAGTAGCTTAGGCCTATGCATAAAATGCAGGCCAAGACTAGCGGCAGAATGTAGGTTTACCCCCACCCTTGCCACAATGCAATGCGAGATAGGATGTTGCGTCAATTCACAATGAGGGAGATCTAAGAAATCACCTATAGAGAGGTGACCTAAGAGTTCGCTTGCGCATGAGAAAGGCTATTTCACAAGGTAACAACCCTAACGTTGATCCTCTAGCT
>CAMOHE010045812.1:0-50041 GCA_946598075.1 Artocarpus hirsutus | reverse complement strand
AACATAATATTAGCATTTAAACAAACGTAAAAAAACAACCCTTATAATAATTATTATTATTTTTTTGTTAATTATAGCGTCTGGAAAAAATTTTTGCCCACTTCCGACGCATTTCACACGTTTGAAAATTTTTTTCCCTTCTGTGTTGATTTTATTAGCAACGCATTGACCACGGCGGTAAATTTATTATATCTAAGCGCTCTTAGGTTAGGAAGAATGTGTCCACAGATGTTTTTAGATTAGGCATGACTTTCCTTTGGTTATCCATGTGCACCACCATATGATATGTTGCCATGATGGGACACAATTAGTGGGATGATATTGGAGTTGAGAAAAATCAATTTAGTTGGGGAGCACCGGATAAACCATAGTGACCCCCCCGCAACAAAAATTCATGCAAATACGCGTTTGGTAATGCCATCAATCAAAGACCAATTTCATTTTTTCAATCAAAAAAAGGACCAATTTCATGTGGTCAACGATGAAATACTACCGAAAAAGATATTTTTGCCCCTCAATTTAGCTTTAGGGAAATTGTACTAGTGTCCACAAATTGAAACAAATTCTATAATACGGGCACAAAAAGAAAAAAGGCAACAGAGAAAAAGAAAATACTAAGTTTTTCAATTTAAAAATTTTTTTTGACAATTTAGTTTCAACTTATTAGTTTTAACTGTTACAGTATAATATTTTATATCTTACAGTGTATAGTAAAAAGTATGCTACAATATTAACGTCTTACATACTACAATATTTTAGTTTTAACTACGTTTTTAAACATAATAAAAATATGTCACTATTTAAGTGACGTGGGAATTACACTTGCACTGATTGTATTACTTGTGAAGTTTTTTTTTTTATTTTTTTGTGGTTGCTAAAGTTTCTCAATTTCGCATTGATTACCGATTGGAAGTTGACATCTCTATTCTAGAACGCACTAGAAGGGTTATGGCACTAGTCCAAACCCATTTTCTTCACCCTAATTTGCTGAACCGAAATTTGACACAATGAGATGTAAATGCGCTGACAATTTTGGAGGACTGAAATGAGAACAAATCAATTAAATGGCGAAAGCACCGCTCATTCTGAGGACTTGTTTGTACGTATCATTTGGACAAGGAATTTAAGAATAAACAGAAATTAATAATTGGAATCTGTTGACTTGTATAATTCTAAGTTCATCGTTTCATTCACTCATTTACTTATTCCCCCCTTTAGTCGTAAGGAGAGCGCGGGGGACAATCAGGAGCATTATGCTTTTGTGAATTTCGGTTGATAAAATTAACCCTTTTGTCAATCTATGACAATTGGGACGTGTTTTGTAGCTTTGTGAGCTATCAATAAAAACAACAAAACCAAATTAAAAGAATAGATTAAAGAAGAAACAGTTGCCTAAAAATAAAACCTAAAAGTCACACTTGATAAAAAAAATATTACAGAGGACGTTAAAGAAAATTTAATAACTTAAAAAAAAGTTTTTTTTATTATACACATTATTTTTCGCGATCAATCTAAAAACAATAAGATATTAGGGAAAATGTAGCATAAAAAGTATAAAAAATGAAAATAAACAAAAAAAAAATGAAACACTAAAAAGACACCTAAAAAGGGGGGGGGGGGGGTGAGGAGAAAAAAATAAGGGAGAAAAACAAAAAAGAAGGATGAAAGGAGAAGAAAAAAATGAAAAGGGGGAAAAAACAAAAAAAAAAAAGAAAAGAAAACCAAAAAATAATAAAAAATGAAATTTTGGGGTGGAGGGAGGGAGGAGGGGGGTGGAACAGGAGGGAAACGAAACGTTCCTCTCCTTCCACACATCATAAGATTAACAAAAAAACCTCTAAGGGTATTTATATATAGTATAAATTTACAAACTGGAGTCATATTTTAATTTAACAGGCATAATTGAGTTATTTGTTTCATCAACCCTAAAATTATTATTATTATTTTGTCAATCCATGCTAATTCAGTCACTCTCTTGCAATCTGACTGCTATTAATAGAAACAATGTGAAGAGACAATACTAGTAAGGCTTCTTGGGAGAGCTTCTTAGAGGCTGTTTTGGCTTTCTGAATTTTAAAGTTACTTCTGAAGTGCTTGGATGATAAGTTAAAAGTTCTTCGAGTCAAAACCACAAAATGTGGCTTCTCAAAAAGCACTTTTAAAATACCAAAGATTAAATAAGACATTATAAACTTCATCATAACATTTTTATTACTTTTTAAAAATTTTAAAAACTATTTTGACCTATTTAATTTTTTTAAAAAATATTATTCCAAACACTTATTAAAAAACGATAGCTTTTACTTTTCTTTTTCTACTAACTAATAAAAATACAAGCAAAAGACCTGCCAAAGGGACCATCATGTCTAACACAACACACTAAAAAAGAATCTCACAACATATGTAGGATCTATACTTTTTATGAAAATATATTTATATATATTTTTATACCATCTATTTTAGGTTTATTAAAAAACTATAGCTTTGGTTTTCAATATCATCATATGTATTCTTCTATATTAAATTTAATACATAAATCTATACTTTACCCAGTCAATAATTGATTTTGACCTTTGAAATGATCAAATTATCTTTAAATAAAAAAAAGGGTTATCAATACGAATGGTTCCTAGAGTTTGGGGTCAATTCCTTTTTGCCCCTTGAACTTTCAAAATTACCACCTTGTCCTGTGAACTTTAAAATTTCTCACTTTACCCCTTGAACTTTAAAAATCTCTAATTTACCTCCTTAATTTTTAAAACTACTCATTTTTCCCTCTGAACTTTAAAAGATGCCAATTTACCCTCTTAATTTTTAAAAACTACTCATTTTTCCCTCTGAGCTTTAAAAGATGCCAATTTACCCTCTTAATTTTCAAAACTTATCACTTTACCCATGAACTTTAAAAATCGTCACTCTGCCCACTGAATTTTCAAAGTTCATTACTTTACCCCCTAAACCTCTGATTTTTCATTTAAATACCTATGCAATTTGCACATGGGTCACTTGTGAGGGAAAAACGAGATTTTATCACTCTTAAATTTTGCTTCATGTTTACATCTTTATTTAGGGCTTTTTTAACTATCATTTAAGAAGGGCTTGTATGCACATTTCTTTTTATTTTTAATGTGCAACTCTTATTTAATAAGTCGATATTATTTGCTAGTAATTTCTCATCATTAATATGAAATTCAATTTTTTCATAATTTTAAATTTAGATATCAACGAATAAAATAGATTTATTAAATGAGTTATGCATTAAAATTGATAAGAAATGTACAAATGAAACCTTAATTAATGAGATTTTTAATTTTAAAAAAGAGCCTTAAATGAGAGTGTAAACGTGAAACAAAACATAGGAGTGATAAAATCTTATTTTTTCCTTATAAGTGACCCATGTGCAAATTATATACGCTTAATTCTTTCTATTAAAAAGGAAAATGAAAGTTCAAAGGGTAAAGTGAGAAGCTTTCAAAGTTTTGGGTATAAAGTGAAAATTTTTAAAGTTCAAGGGGTAAAATGGGGGGCTTTAAAAGTTCATGAGGTAAGTGATATTTTTAAAGTTTAGGGGGTAAAGTGAGGGAGATTCTAAAGTTTAGAGGGCCATTGGTGTTAAATTTGAGAGTATATATTGAAGACAGTTTGATGTTAAAACCCTTAGTTTAAGTTTTTTTTTTTTTCCCCCAAGTTTTCTTAGTTTTCTATTTGAGGATATTTTGAGCAATTTTCAATTCCAAAATTGAAGGTTGAATTGGAAAATATATAAATTTGTGTATTAAATCTAATATAAAAGTACAAATTTGATTAGCTAAAAAATTGAAAGTATAATATTTTAACAAACCTAAAACGTACGTAGAGCATAAAAAGGTTATTTACCTTTTTATAAATTATAAACAAAACATTTTATAACATCAGGAGGTTATAGCCCCACTTATAAGGCTCAAGTGGACCTCACAAATAGATTACATCTTTTGTAAGAAGGTAAGACTATAATCCTATGAATACAAATTTGCCAAAATTACGTGTAGAATACCAAAGGTGCTCCAAGCATTTTTTTTTTCTTTTTTCCCATCAATAAATATATTATTTGAAGTGGTGATTCAAAACTTTGTTTGGTTCCTTCACTGAGTTTTGGACGTATCAAAAGAGTATATTCCCTTAGGGTCCTCTCGAGGAAGCGAAATTTGATTGCAGCTTGCTGACTGCAAGCTAATTAAGTATACCCATGAAATGCTTTTTGCCAAGGTAATCATATTGGCACACAAAAAAACGTGTGACTATTGCAATTGTGAATCAACCTACCTACATTATATATACATTTACTTAATTATTAGTGATCTTATCCGGTGCCAAGCTAAATTCGCTTTCAAAAAACGCTTTGCAAGTGGCCCATCACTTTATCTGCATCAATATTGCCTAGATATAGTTAGCGTCTAGCCTACAATTTTATGGTCAAACTAGTAGGCTTAAGCCAATCCTAAAAATTTATTGGCTTGATCCTATCGGATATCTTGGTTGTTAAGCAATAGCAAAGAACATGATTTTAGGTTAATCTTTAACAGAATTTATTGCTTAATCACAAGTAAATTGTTAAGCCCAACAGACTATAAAAACGTGTTATGTGCATACAGAATAACTTAAAAGTAAAATTTACACTCAAAAATTGCTGTGTAAAGTAAATACGCATAAAAAAGTAAAGGATACAATATTATAACAAACATGTCCCAATCATGACTTGGGTGCAAATCACAAAAGAAAAACTTACAGAATATCCCATTTCTAGAACTTGTTCATTGTAAATTTAAATATATGTGAATTTTTTTAATGAGAAACTAGATGCTTTGACCATAGATGATATATATCAACTTTTCATGAAAAAACAGCAGACATTCTAATAATTCCAGTCCAATACGCAAGATATACATAGTGATAATGATATTTAAATCCCTTCTTTTAATTGTCAACGAAATCAAATTGTTGCCATTGATGAATAATAACATACGTGATATATATGCCCTTCTAGTTCCACAAAATTATAAGGACATATATCAGGTTATACGAGACTAACAAGTCTGTTGTTAAATTATTTACGTCATGTACATGTTTTAGAAATTAATGTCGTATTAGCATATTTAATACATTAGTTACTCACTATCTTTTCAGATATATATATGTGTGTGTATATATATATATATATACCTTGTGAATGTTTTCGTATACTTATTATAACCTCGTGACTATCCTTCTAGATATTCATTTCACATTTGGTTGATTTGTTTAATGAACTCAGTGTTGAATACGAGCGGACAAACGGAAAGTAACAGGCATACACTACAAATTTTGGAGTGTGTGAAAATTAAACTATCAAGTTGTAATGGACAAACCGTGTTGCAATATTTAAGACATAAAGCACGTGTCTCTGGCTCACTATACAATATATACACACACACACACATATGTAAAGCATCATTGGTTGGTAGAAAGAATGATATATTGGTCGCTGCAAATGGATCAAATTATTAAAACTAATATTGCCATAGTTTTGTTTACTAAGGTTGACCAAAGACTATCGCACTTCTAAAAGGCACATTACAGAAAAGTAAGAGAAAGGGGAGAATTCATAAAAGAAGAGAGAATATTTGAATAATGCAGCAAAGGGAGATTTGGAAAATCTAACAAGTTTTAATTTAAAGCGATTTTGTGCAGCCGAAAGCCAACGCTTGAATATGTCAAAGGAATTTCTGTTTGTAACTCTTTCGGTAGGTAAAGTTAGGGTTAGCCAAGCCTTTCTGTTAATTTAGTATTCTTATGCCTAGTAGTCATGCATACTGTTCACGATAAAAATTTGTCAACAAAACTAAAAAATAATACTAACCACGGTATTCACTCTTTACATAATCAATAGACTTAAATGTAGAATAATTAAAAAAAATTAGAGTGATTTACTCTTAAAATTGAAAGCTACGTCTAATATGAGGAGGAGGGAAGAATATCCACAATTTGAGAAAATAGTACAAAAGCCACTATGTTTTTAAAATATTTGGGCATTTTTTAAAGCACAAGCAACATATACTGAAGGCGGAACCAGCAATAAAAGAAAAACTACATTTAACGACATATTATTTACGACATGTAGTTTTTAAATGTCGTTGAAAAGTACATCAACAACATCTCCAACAAATATGTCATTAATAACATTTGAAACAATAATTAATGACATCTATATAAATGTCGTATTAAAGGTCTCCTTTTAAAGACAATAGTTTAATGTCGTTAAATTATTTAACAATAAGTAGGAGATGTCGTTAAAGCCTTAGAGATTCTACGACACACCTTATAGACGGCATTGGTCAAGATGTCGTCTATAAGGGATGTCGTACAATCTCCAAGGCTTTGACGACATCTCCTACTTGTTGTTAAATAATTTAACGACACTAAACTATTATAGTTAAAAGGAGACCCTTAATACAACATCTATATAGATGTCGTTAATTATTGTTTCAAATCTCGTTAATGACATCTTTGTTGGAGATGTCATTGTATATACTTTTCAATGATATTCTAAAACTATATGTCATTAAATATAGTTTTTCTTGTAGTGTAGGGATTTTTTTTTCTAGGGGCGTGAATTGAAAAAAAATTTTAAAAATCTTTAGAGTAAAAAAAATTGTAAATTTATGTAGGAAAATATATAGTAGATTTTGAATTTATTTAAGATTATAAGTTTAAAACATGCACACTTAAAAAGTAAAATTTAGGATATAATTTAAATATTTAATAAAATTTATGTAGAAGTTGTAATAAAAAAATATAGGGGATAACAAGAAAGAAAAGTTGTTAACAATTTGAGTTTGGGGCCAAATTCTTTAAAGAATACTTGGGCTTAAGGAAGACATGATGCAAATTTTTCAAAGGGCGCTGTCCCTCACAAGCCTCACCTAGCTCCGCCCCTGCATGCACTACAATAATTTATAGATTAAACGATGTCTAATAAATATTGGTTTACCAAAAACTACCATCTAATATCCAAAACACACGTGGCACGAAGATTTCCATGTTTCAGAAATCAATGCACATATTAGACAACAGTTGAATAACGTCATCTTATGTATTAAACATACTACAACAGTGGACGAAAAAATGATTAGGCTAGCCATCGTCTTCTCTTTATGTAATGGCTTCAACCATCGCCTTGCGTTCCGTCTATACTAGTAATAGTTATAAGGATTAATAACAAAAATTCTCCCTGAATTATAGCCTTTGTAATACTTTATCCTCTGAACTTTAAAACATAATATCCATTCCTCTTGAAGTATGAACTGTTAACAAAAAAAGTTCTTCTATTAGAATTTTAACAAAAAATTGACAAATAATTATAAAGTTAGGGGTATTTTGGTAAGTTTGGTTAAAAAATAATCATAAAAATTAAAACTATAATTAAATAGTCTTTATTGATGATTAAAAACAAAAAAAAAGACGTCAATTAAACCATTACACCATTGCAATCTCTTTTTTTTATATACCAAAATTTTCTTCAATATTTTATTTTTTCACACCCAAAAAGTATTTTGAAACTCAAAAGTTGTATATATTAGTAAAATGAAAAAGAATATAACATAAATATATTTAATATAATACAAAATATGACACAAAATTTTCTAAGAGAAAAAACTCTAACGGTATCAATACAATTTCTTTCATATTGTTGAAGGTTTTATTGGTACAGAGCTCGAGGAGGCCGAGGCTCAAAGTCTCGGACCTCCTAGATTTTTCTAATTTGACAGGCCGAATTTGAGGATTGGTAGGCCTGATTCATAACTCCGGTAGGCCAGACTCATTTTATCGACAGGCAGAACTTGGAAAAGTTCGACAAGCTGGACCAAAAAGTTAGGCAGGTCAACCAGGCTTCATAAAAAATGACCGTTTCATGACCGTTTTCACTGTTTTAAACATAAATAAAGACTTTAACCTTATAGTATGATTTTGTGAACTTTAATGGCACACTAAGACACGATGGCATAGATTAATAGTGTAGAATATCCTAAGCTAAATATTGATGAGCTTAGTTTACATTTGAAGTCGTTTGTGGTTCCATGGAGCTAACATATAGCAGGTTGGGACTGCGGTGTTAAGCATCAGTGTAGGACATCGAGGTAGAACTCTAGACCCTTTCTTTGGTAGCCATGTTTGAAAAGGGATTTTGGCCATAAAACTATTTTTCTTAAATGTTTTCAAAAGAGTTTAAGAAAGATTTTATCAGTGTTTTCTTGAACTGCTGAATAATGAGTTGATCATAATGAACGACAGAATGAGTGTAATGAATACACTTGGTAATATGGGATATGATTGATGATATAATAAGAGCATAATGCCATACTTATAGATCGGATCGTGTAGAGAGTGATCTTGGGGGCAGGTCTTAAAACTCAACTAGGCCACTACGGTGGAAATTGTTATGGCTTTGCCAAATATTAAAGAAAGAGATTATTTTTGGATGAAAATAAGATAAATGGTAAGAATGAAATTCATGGATTTCATTTACCGTGTTTTATAACTTTCATTTATAAATGATTTTCATATTCAAATTTAATGTTTTTAAAAACCTAGTCCTACTGAGCCTTCTATTCACTGTTTTTCTTGTTTTAAAACCCTTACCCCACTATATGGATTGCAACATAGAGACGATTGAGGAGCTTGGAAGAACCTATGGACCATAGGTTCTTTTCATTTAGGTTATTTAGCTATATGAACAAGGCATGTAAGATTTTAATTATCTTCTTCTGATTTGGACTATGATTGTAATTATTCATGTCATTACTATGTGTGTGCACAATCGTGGGTTCGGTGTGGCCTTAGTCTTACCCATTAGTCTTATTTTATTTTATTTTATTTTGCTTGCTTTTAATTAGAAAGTTTTAAAATTTATCCCATATTTCGTAACTAACTTAATTCTTAAATTGGTGATTTTAACTAAAATTTGGTTTAATTAATTAATTAATCTGTCACATCATCTCCTAGATTTTGGGGAGTGATAGAATGGTATCAGAACCCTAAGTTATGAACCTTGAAAATTATACACACATAGATACGATAATGAAATACCATTGACAATTAAATTTTGTTTTTAGAATTGAAAGAATGGCACCTAGACGTCATCCAACTACCGTTGACACGAACTCTGTAGATGATTAAGGTATGATGGGGGCGATGTTTGTTGCCTTTCAATAGATGGCAGCCAGGGCTAGGCCAAAGGATTTTGAGGCAAGTAGCCGACATGCATACTTTAAGGATTTTCGACGTGCATCCATCCCAACCTTTGACAGAAATGGAAACCCGCCAATAATCAAGTATTGGTTAGATTCAGTGATAAAACATTTGGTTGCTCTTGGCATACTAGTGGAATATCAAATGGAATTTGTGGTTTACAAGTTTGAGGGTAGTACTAAAACTTGGTGGAAGCAAGCCAAGCATTTGGAAGACAACAAGAATATCAACTAGGATAGGTTTAAGGAGTTGTTCTATGAGCGTTACTTCCCACAGGGGTATAGAGATCCAAAGGCCATCAAATTTTATAGATTGGCGCAGGGTGACATATCAGTCAGGGAATATAAAGCAAAATTCAACAAGTTTGCTAGATTTGCTCCATCCACCATGGCAACTGAGCGTGAAAGTGCATTAAGTTCTAGGAAGGACTTAAAGGATTCATTCTACGGCAATTGGTTGCTTTACGACTCTAAAACTTTGGTGAGCTGGTGTCATCAGCCCTATCGGTGAAAAGTGATTATGCTCTTTATTATGAGAATCGGGCGAGAATATCGGGAGGACCCTCAAAGGAATAATAGGAAAGGTAGTAGTCGCTAAGCTCAGGTGAAGAACCAACAAGGCAACACCAACGGTGGGATCAGCAGTTCATCAGGCAGCAAACGCAATAACCCCTACAACTTCCATTACCACTATTGCTAGCAGCTAGGACACATCAAGAGGAACTGCCTAATCAAGAATGCTTGACAAGGATTCCAGGCCAGAAAGGGTGCAAGCTGTCAGTTCTAGGGTCAAAATTTAGCCCCACCTTAACAACTTCCTTAATTGCAATTTCACCAGTTTACTCCACAATAACTACCATACTCAATGTAAGGATATCAGCTGTAGAATTTCCAGTGAAATGTCCCATAGTATCGAGCATCAAGAATGGCTAGCGTGTAGTTACCTCCACTGCAGCAATATTAGCCGACCAATCCAAGACCCAGCAACACTGGTAGAGGAAAGGGGAAAGCTCTAGTCCAGGTTCACACCATGACTTCAAGAAGTTCGTAAGCCTAGGCCAGCAACGCAGTTGTCGATGGTATGGTTTTTGTTTCTCAATCTCTAACACATGTTTTTTTGATATTGGTGCCACTCATTCTCTCATTTCAAGTTCATTTGTACATGCCTTGTGATTAGAGATAGAAAAATTTAATGAGCGTTTGATTATTACCTCACCCTTCTGGCGGGTGTGTGTGAATTTTATATGTAAATGTTGTAAAGTAATGATTTGGGGTGAGACTCTGAAGAGTGATTTGATTGTAATCCCCATGGGTTTATATGATGTAATCTTAGGAATGAATTGGTTGTCTAGGTATAATGCTTTCGTAGATTGTCAACTTGGGAAAGTAACCCTAGTGTCTGATAGAGGGACAACGATCACTTACCAAGGTAGTAATGATCAAATGATGAGTAACCGTCTCATAAAGATATGTCTTAGAGGACGAAAGATTCTAGAATGCTATGCCTTCCTTATAAATCTAGAAGAAGAGTCTAGTGCATTGGGAAGAAATGTAGCAATCCTAGTCGTTGATGAGTTTGAAGATGTATTCCCCGACGAGTTATCGGGATTGCCACTGCATCAAGAAATTGAGTTTGGCATTGAGCTGCTTTTAGGAACCACTTCGATTTTCATAGCACCATATCAGATGACGTCGGCAAAGATGAAAGAGTTGAGAAAGCAACTTTACGAGCTTGCTAATAAGGGATATATTCGAAATAGCATATCGTCGTGGGGTGCACCAGTTTTGTTCGTTAAATCGGGTTATGTATTGATTATCATAGCTAAATCAAGTCATCCTGAAGAACAAATACCCACTGTCTAGAATCGATGAGTTATTTGATCAGTTAAAAGTTTTACAGTACTTCTTGAAGATAGATTTTTGATCTGGATACCATTCGCTCAGGATTAAGGAAGAAGACATCCCCAAGACAGCTTTCAGGACTCGGTATGGACATTTCAAGTTTCTAATGATGTCATTTAGGTTGACTAATGCTCTGGCAGCCTTCATGGATTTGATGAATAGGATATTCAGGCCTTATTTGGATTAGTTTGTGATCATGCTTATTAATGACATCCTGATCTACTCTAAGACCTGGGAAGAGAATAAGCAACATCTCAGGATTGTGCCTTAGACTCTATGGGAGCACAACTGTATGCCAAGAAGGAAAAGTGTGAATTTTGGTTGACGAAAGTCAATTTTTTAGGACATATCATCTCAGAGCAAGGTATCTCAATGGACCCTTCCAAGGTAGAAGGCATAGTGGAGTGGAAACAATCGAGGAATGAGGCAAAGATCCATAGTTTCTTGGGACTCGTAGGATACTATAGGAAATTTGTGTAAGATTTCTCGAAGATAGCAGCTCCATTGACATGGTTGATAAGGAAGAATGTCATATTCAAATGGGCTAAAGAATGTGAGTTCGCCTGCCAAGAGTTGAAGAATCGGTTGACCATCGCTCCGGTGTTAATTATCCCAAGTAGTGACGAGCCATATGAAGTCTACACTGATGCCTCAGAATGTGGACTTGGATACGTGTTAATGCAACATGGATGCGTTGTGGCTTATGGGTCACGACAGTTAAGACCTCACAAGCAAAACTACCCCACTCATGACTTGGAGATCGCAACAATGATTCATGCACTGAAGATTTGGAGATGTTACCTGTATAGGGCGACGTTTCAAGTTTTTTCTAACCACAAGAGTTTGAAGTATCTGTTTACCTAGAGGGATCTAAACTTGAGGCAACAAAGATGAATGGAATACATGAAAGACTATGATTTCGCGCTATAGTATCATCTTGGAAAGGCTAACCTAGTTGCCGATGTGCTCAAAAAGAAGTCATCAAGGATTCTCACTTGTTTGGCACTTGAAGACTAGAAAAGACATGCAATGGTGAGTGAATATAGGCTACAGTACCATGAGGATTGTGATCAGGTTTCGACATACCATATGGAGTCGACCCCAACTCTTATCCAAATGGTGAAGCAGAATCAATGGTAAGACCAGCATCTACATGGAATATGGACACGGATCTAGAACGGGGAACAATTTGAAAAGAATACATGCAAAGGGGTTGTTATACTTTAGGGAGCGTTTGGCAGTCCCAATGATCGCAAAACTGATGAAGGCTACAATAAATGAAGCTCAAGTCTTGATTTACTATTCATCCAGGGAGCACAACGATGTATTGTGATCTAAAGAGACAATATTAGTGGAGAGGCATGAAGAGAGACATTCTAGAGTACGTTGCTAGGTGTGTGACTTGTCTTCAAGTAAAGGCCAAACAACAAAAGTCCACAGGATAGCTTCAGCTGCTTCGTGGAAATGGGAGCATGTCATGATGGATTTTCTTAATAGTTTGCCGAGGATGAAGCAAAGGCATGATGCAATTTAGGTCGTAGTCAACAGGTTGACAAAATCAACGCATTTCATACCTTTCAAGTCCATTTGTTCGAAGAGAGTTCTTAGGGAGCTATATCTATAGAATATAGTGCACATCCGATGGAGATATTCGATTTAACACCAAGTATTGGAGGAGTGTCTAGGAAGCTTTAGGCATGGATTTGAATTTTAGTATAGCTTTCCATCATCAAACCGATAGGCAATTTGAGTGAGTCATTCAGGTTCTGGAAGATATGTTATGTATCTGCGTCTTAGATTTTGGCGGCCATCGAAAGAAGTATTTGTATATGGTGGAATTTGCATACAACAATAGTTATCAAGTGAGCATCAAAATGGTACCATTCGAAGTACTTTATGGATGATTGTGTCAGTCACCAGTGTGTTGGGCAAAACTAGAGGAGAGGATTGTTCTCGGGCTAGATGAGATCCGTGACAGCAACGAGAAGGTTGTAGTAATTTACGATCAGTTGAAAGCTGCTTAGAGTAGGCACAAGAGTTATGCGGATAAGAGACACTGACCTTTGGAATTCGAAGTAGGAGATTTCGTTCTTTTAAAGGTTTCACCATGCAAGGGTATATCGCGTTTCAGTGTAAGTGGAAAACTTGCATCGAGGTACGTTAGATCGTTTGAGATTACTCAACGTGTTGGTGTGGTCGCTTATTAGCTTGATCTTACTCTCGAAATCTCTTATGCTCAAAACATATTCCACGTGCCGATGCTTTTGAAGTGTTTGCCCAAGCAAAGCAAGATAGTCTCATTCCATGATGTACAGATTCAAGAGGACACGACATATGAGGAGGTACCGATCTAGATTATTGATCGAAAGGTTATAACTTGCGACGCCGTGACATATTATTAGTGAAAGTGGTGTGGCAACTCCATGAAGTTGCTGAAGCAACTTGGAAGCTAAAGTCAACCATGCAAGAGTTGAACTCGCATCTATTTTGTTTCTAAGGTAGTCTCTAATTTTTGGGATGAAATTCTTTTAGGAGTAGAGAGTTGTAACACCTAAGTATTTAATTAAGTGTGATTAATATATAAAATAGTATGTTAGTATGCCATGATGTAATTTGAACTCAATTTAACTATTTTGTGATATTTCTAAATTAATGTTGCTTTTAATTATTTTTAATTACTTTCAATTGTTAATTTGAATTTTGAAACAAAACAATTTGCCAAATACCCAACAAGTCTATTTTTGGAAAACCATGTGCTGGAGATGGTTTTCATTCTAAAAACTGCTTGTTTCCTGTCTATTTAACTCTTACCCTCCCCCTCTTTCTTCCTCACTCTCCTTCACTTTCTCAAACTCAGCCCCTCTCCTTCTCTCTTCGTTTGTCTCTCCCTTTCTCTCTCCTCTCTCATTTTGATCCAAAAATTTAAGCTCAAGCTATGACCTCCAACTGGATTGGAAGCTTACGGGCACGATTAGGGTTCTATAAACTTGATTTTGAGCTCCAATTTGAGGTTAGTTACTTTGTTTTTTAAATTTCAAACTTTGCCCCAATTTTCTAAACCTCTTTGAAATGTTGTAATCCGAGTACCTTGAGCCTAAAAAACCCTAAATCTAAGTTTGTAGAACCTAAATCATCTAGAATCTAGGCTTGATTGGACGAAAATCGGATTAAATCACATTTTTCTCTTTTCCCCCATTTTTGGATTTATTCAGAAATCTTTGCATAAATCTTGTTTAAAGTTGTTTAAATGTGTTCTATCACGTTTTTTTATCATCTATGAACATTATGTATGCTCTTGGAATTGAAAAACAACTTTAAAAAGGCATTTTGAGTTTGGGGAGGCCGAGGCTTGAAGTCTTAAGCCTCCTAGATTTTTTCAGTTTGGCAGGTTGAACTTGCGGATCGGCAGGTCGGATTCATAAACCCGGCAAGACGGACTCATTTTATCAGCAGGCCAAACTTGGAAAAGTTCGACAGGCTTGCTCTGTACGGCCAATAGGCTGAACTATGGAGTTTGACAGGACAGACTAGAAAGTTTGGTAGGCCGATTGGGCTTCATGAAAAATGACCGTATCTCACCCGTTTTTACTATTTTAAACATAGATAAAGACTTTAACCTTATAGTATGATTTGGTGAACTTTAATGGCATACTAAGATACCATGAGATAGCTTAGTAGTGTCAAATATCCTAAGCTAAATATTAATGAACTTAGTTTACATTTAAGGTCATTTGTGGTTCCGTGGAGCTAACGTATAGCGGGTCGAGACTGCTGTGTTAAGCATCAGTGAAGGACATCAAGGTAGGACTCTAAACCCTTTCTCTAGTAGCCATGTTTGAAAAGGGATTTTGGCCGCAAAACTATTTTTTTAAAATGTTTTCAAAAGAGTTTGAGAAAGATTTTATTAGTGTTTCTTGAAATGTTGAATAATGAGTTGATCATAATGAATGTAATGAATGCACTTGGTAATATGGGATATGAATGATGATATAATAAGAGCATGATGCCATACTCATAGATCGGGTAGTGTAGAGTACGATCTTGGGGGCAGTTCTCAAAATCCAACTGGACCACTAAGGTAGTGATTGTTATGGCTTTGCCAAATATTAAACAAAGAGATTATTTTCAAATGAAAATAAGATAAATGGTAAGAATGAAATTCATGGATTTCGTTTACCGTGTTTTGTAACTTTTGTTTATAAATGATTTTCATATTCAAATTTAATGTTTTTCAAAAACCTAGTCCTACTGAGCCTTCCACTCACTATTTTTCTTGTTTTAGAACCCTTTCCCTACTAGGTGGATTGCATCATAAAGAAGATTGAGGGGCTTGGAAGAACCTGTGGACCGTAGGATCTTCTCATTTAGGTTATTTAGCTATCTGAACAAGACATATAATATTTTAATTATCTTCTTCTGCTTCGGACTGTGGTTGTAATTATTCATGTCGTTACTATGTGTGTACACAATTGTGGGTCCGGTGTGGCTCTACTCTTACCCATTAGTCTTATTTTATTTTATTTTATTTTATTTTGCTTGCTTTTAACTAGAAAGTTTTAAAATTTATCTCGCATTTCATAACTAACTTAATTCTTAAATTAGTGATTTTAACTAAAATTTAGTTTAATTAACTTAATTAATCTGTCACGTCACCTTTCAAATTTTAGAGCGTTACAGAATGGTAGAATTTCTGCTTCTTAATTAGAATCTTTGTTTCAGGCGCATGTTATATCACACACGTGAAATCTTGCTTCTCTCATCAATTATTAGACATATAATTGCAAAACCTAAGAGTTGTTTCTTCTTCAAACAATAAATAATAACAAAACGGAACCTCATTTTGGATGGGGGTGAAACTACGCTAAACCACCAAATAATCAACCCTTATCCTCCAGCCGTACACATATAGATAGTAGTTATTCGGTCCATTCAAATATCAAATCAACCTATATTTTTAAGACTCCTTTCTTGGCTCTAACTCCTTTATATCACCAAACCCGATCTGGATTTTCGATACTAACAAAATAGCCCCCGAAACAAAACATCGATCTCACAATCAAAAAACAAGAATAGTTTTCCACTTTTTCCAAGTCTCTCTTTTTCGTGGGCTCCATGAGAGGGGAAAAAAATGGCAGAGGCTTTCCCACGTCTGCTGAATTTCAGTCATATGAAACCAAATTGAGATTTGACTATAACATATGAAGACGAATAAAAACCGGCCCAAGTCTGCAAATCTCTTGTGATTAAACTATAAAAAGTCAGGTCCTGTGAATGACATTGTCCTTATCCAAAAATTTAATACATATATATATATATATATATGTCATTCTTAAGTGGTGATGATCTTTGTTTTAGCTGCATGGATTTATCGTGTTTTAATCTTCAACATGCACACTTGTCTCTAAAGCTGGAAAATTGTCGGTTGAAGCATGACCCGGTTTTGTCTTATTTTTCACAGAAAACAAATAAAAATTGCACGCAGTTAAAAGACATCAAAAGTGACAGGTTCCAACATTTGAACAAAAAAAACGTTTAACACCGTTTAAGGGAATCAGAATCGGATAATAATTGCGATGTGGGAGACAGAGGGCGTCGAATTATTGGTGATTTGGTTAAAAAGAAGGTGCATAACTCTAATGAAAAAGATGGTCAAAGAAAGAAATATGGTATGTGTGAACAATGCAACAATATGTCATAAAAAAGAGATTAGACTCTTCAAATTTTTTTTTTAACTTATCTTTGATACAAAGTGTAGAAAGCACAATAATGGCGGAAAGGATCTGTTATGACTTGAGTGTCGCTGGCCCACTAACGAGTGAAGCAACTCTAAATTAGAGAGATGCAGAAATTCACAAGACAGTTTTATCCTAGAAGTCATAAATGGTTGTGTCGTCTAATCATCACTGGATTAGTCGTAGGCGCTGCTTTAGTTCTTTCAATTAAAGCTTGCTTTTGGGGTGAAGTAGAGTAACATCACTTCCAATTTAAGCTTACATATGTGTTTGAGTGAAGTGTTCAGATCAATAGTTTAAATTTTTTTTGTTTAAAATATTATAGTTGTTGAAAGCATAGTTTGAATCATTTTTAGTTTAAAATATTATAACTGTTGAAAGCTTTATATTATTGTTGATTTTTTTTTATATTATAACTCCTCAGAAGTCACATCAAAGCTGTGCAGATAAATAAGTGGAAATCAGAGCACAAGACTAATTTACACTTTTGTGGAAGTTCAACCATATATGGCCCATAGGCATTCACGTTGATATCTTTCTCAGAGAAAAACCAAGAGCATGACTATGATTAAAGAAGGGGTAAGGGTTTTTGAAACTGACCCAAATTGAACCATTTTGTGGCCCAATCCAAGTTTTCAGTACACAAGGAAAACAGAGGAGGCAGCTCCCTCTCTTTATGTCCTGTCCTATTGGGCCAACTTTTCGGATTTCCTGCTTACTTCCACTTGCAGTGTGTTGAAATATGGATAAAGAAATTAAACCCCATATTTGTAGACTCCCACGTCCGTGAAGAAGTGTTTTGGGACTAAGAACAAGTTGTACGTGTTTAGAAAGGAAGTTAAAACTTAAAATTAGAGCTTAAACACTGTAGTATATAAGAGCTTTATATCATATCATATTTTTACTTTATATCATATCAAAGACACAAAAAATGAAAATGGTTTTAAAATTATGTTTGGTTAAAATTTTAAACCCGTACATCTCAAAAACATTTCCAAATACACCCCCTCAAAAGACCCATTTCAAAAAATAAAAAACTTGCTTTTAATTTTTTTTTTCAAAACTTTTCTTCTTATCCCCTAGAAAACTATTCTTCCTATTTGAACCAACCTAGCAAGCCCCCTTCCCCCCACTTCTTGTCCTCTCTTTGGCAAAATATACACACGTCTGCGGGCCCAAACCACAGCAGAGATACCAACCAATGCTGGAGACCCTTGCCGCTCCCACCCCAGCTTCACTAGCCTCCACCACTCTATCCCTCCACCACTCTATCTTATTCCCTCAACTCTCTCTCCTCCTAAGTAATCTCTATTGTAGACGTAGTTTTTCCCATCACAGACCTTATTATTGTTCAAAGAGTGCGGACCCAACCACCATTCTCCTAGAAGTCGCGGATCATGGACTTAGCTGTCACCGATCACAGTGGAGGCACGACCTAGATCGTGGAGGGTTGTCAATCTCAATAAGAGTGGGACGAAGGGCTGTCAGGAGTGGGGCAACGAGGCTGTCGTTGTCATTGCAGCTGGAGCGAGAGGGCTATCGCCAGTGTCTTTCCTCACTAGAGTAGAGGAAAGGAAAATATTCATTTTGCAGATAATAATAAAAAAATTATTAATATATGTTTGTACAATAAAAAGATTGTCGTATTTATAAGGAGGTGGGTTTTTGAAAGATTAAAAATTTTCGGTTTAAAAGGCAAGGGCGATTTTAACGAGATTTAAAAAATATATATTTTTAACAATTTTAGATAAGATTTTAAAACAAAAATTTAAAAGTATAAAGTTTTAAGAATCCCTTGTATGTTTTGTAACTGATATCAAATTTTAACTTTTAATAATAATAATATAAAGCATTTAATTTATTATATCTTTTCTCATTTATTTCAAGCACTTTTACTAATTTTATAAGTCGACCTAAAACGATAATATAGCAAGTTATAATATAGTAAGGGTTTTCCTATAAAAAGTAGCGAAATAATCATCTCTCACTAATGATTTGGTATACTAATTATTAGAATTATAACCGTTGTCACTTCAATTATAATTAACATAATTTTAAGATAGAAAATATAATAACAAATAAAAATTATTATATTTTAATAGAATAAATTATTGTGTTAGTTCTGGCAAAATTTTTTTTCTATTAAATGGTTTAAGAGTACACTATATTATCATTTATCGACAATAAATCAAGCATTTACTATGTTAGAGCATGTCTATAATGCAACAAAAACTTAACTTAATAAATAGACATGATTTCAATATTATTAATATTAATTATGTAATACAATTAAATTACTTAAAGAAAGTATGACTAAATTTATGAAAGAATCAGCTAGCATAACAACATTAACAATAATAAGTAAAATATCTGCCTCACAGACTCTTTATACTAGTTTAGGCATTATTTTAATATTTAAAGCAAGGAAGTACCTTAATAGTATCTCCTCCCAAAACAATATACTCTGAGTCTTTGAAAAAAGCACGGAAGAAGTCCAAAAGTGTAACACTCGTTGTTTTCTTCTACGGACACTTGCGTTAATTCAATGTTAGAATGTGACATTTAAAGTGCTATTATTATTTATACTAAGTAGATTAGTTTTTTGTTTAGTAATGTCACATGTGACGACCACGAGGGATTAATGTGCTTGAAATGTTCATGTTAAAAATGATAATAAGTTTAAAGTATTTTTTTAAAGAGTTTCAACTTGGCCTAAATTTATAATTTTTACAATACCTTAGAGTCATATTCTTGATGATGATGATATGAATTTTGTTGCATATTTTCTTATTTTTATAATATTTATGATGTCATGATAATTATATGTGTAAATTAATATATTTTTGAGGTCATGGGAGCCAACATTATTGTTATATATAAATATTATATTATATTATATTATATTATATTATATATTGAAATATAATCATATATTATATTATATTATATTGTATTATATTATATTATATTATATTATATTATATATATATATATATTAAACTAAACACCTATGAAAGTTTAAAAGGAATATAACGATAACTTTATATTATATATATATATATATATATCATATGAAAACGACAAATTGCCATGGATAGAATGAAAGGAAAAAAAAGGAAAGAAAAAAAGGAAAACGTAGTTAGATTAGGACTAGGGTCACTTATGCCTATAAATATGTGCCTTTAGGCATACATATTGTTCCTATCCTTTTTTCTTGCCTCAATTTTTCTCATATTCCTTTATACTTTTATGCTATCTTTTCTTTCCTAAACCTTACACGTCATCAGTTTGAAATTTTGTTTTCTTCAAGATTTTCTCTCTCAAAGAACTCATTACTCTCATTTTCTTTCAAGCCAAAGTAGAAGAAATTCTTTTTAAAGATTTTATCTGTAAGTATTCGTCTTTATTGAAGAAAACATAAGAATTAAAGGCATGTTTTAAAGTTTTCATGGTTTTGAATTTTGATTATTGATGCATATTGTTTTGTGATAAACTTTGTCAGAAAATTATTCTTTTATGATTGTGAATGTGTATGCATGTATGTTTTGTATGAAAAAGAAATTATTTTGTCTATTACTTTCATTATAACAATATAAATCTATAGTTGAAAGCATTTATATTCATATGATATCATGAAATTTCGTGAAAATAAGGTTTTGTTGTTGGAGTGTGATAAGAGAATCCAAGAGTTTTCAGTTTGTCAGTAAGGTGGCTGGTAACATTTTGAAATCAAATGATTTTATTTTACTACGATTTTTAGATATGATGTGTATATATATGCTAGGAATGTCTAGGATTTTTATAAATTTTCATTTAAAATAGTTTTAGGGTTATGAGTTTTCAATCAAACACTACTCACGTAATTTTAATTGTTGGTAGATTTGTATTTGTGTCTTGTACAGTCCGTTTTACAAGGAAAAAAGCGTCTTTTAATTTTGAAAAAAATTATGAATCATTGTTAATATGTTAACTAAATGTTTGTAAAGTTTTACCTTCATATCCTTATTATGTTTTAAGATAAAATTTATTGATTGAGTACTCAGTGGTTATAAATATATGCCTGATATACTTTGTATAATTCATGAGATGATAAATTATATTTTTAAATACATTTTGCATAATTTATTATTTTTCTAACTTATATTTATATGTTAACCATGTCACATAAAATTTTAGAAGCATATCATACACATTTGACTGTATAAAGTTGGAACATGTTCACTGTCTAGCATGTTTGATGTTAATATTAACTCTAAATTCAAACATGTGTTTTGAATTACTCTAAATTTATTTGAAGCTAAATTTTGGATATGTTATTATTTTATGTGTCTATTATATGTAGTAATTTTTAGAAATTATTTTGTACCATAAACAATTTAACACATTACTTTTAATTAGGACTGCTCACTACCCAGACTTTGCTGGTAGATTTTATGGTATTGAATATGCGATTTATTTTAATTATCAAATGAAATTTTTATGGCTAAAGAAAAATCTAAGCATTACATATATATGTTAACTTTATTCCTGCAAATTTTTATATTATAATTGAATGTGAATTGAAAGATAAAGGATTATGAATCATTAAAGGTCAGGCAGTTTTTATTATTGACATTTTTACTTGAATGTTTTAAAAACTGGAAAAAGATATTTTGGATTAATATTTTCAAGAAAAAAAAATTTGAGTGATGTTTATATATGGTAGTCATGTTATGGAATAATTCTTACACTTTATTCATGCTTATGGGTTGAGATTAATTTCTCCAAGTCAGTAAAGGTCAAGTTTTCTATATTTATATTTATTGACTTTAAGTGTATCTTTGTGACTCAAAGATGCTTTATTTTGTTAAAAACAATATATGATGATGTAATATGGTATTAAATGATATCATAAAGAGGAATATTAATTTTATGTATTATATGAATGATTGACATGAACACTTCAAAAAGTGAACACATCGAGAATCGCAGCAACGTCACTTAAGTTAAGGTTTAGTAAGCATGCAAGACAAGTAAATACATTCTTATCTGCAATGTGATAAAAGTTTACAAAACAGTTTTAAGAACATGTTTTATTAAAATTTTTAAGTTTGTTTTTATATATTGTTTTCTCATGAAAGCTCTTGTTGCAACAAGAAGGTTTAAAAGATGTTTTAATAACGAGGTATGTTAAAGCTTATATATAAATATATGTATCACTTAATTAAGTGTTGTACACCATATGTTTATGTTTATGTTTATGATGTCTTGAAGGTTGGACTTGCCATGTTTGACTTGGGACTAACTACCTCATTCCTCTCATGATGACGTGTCTATAATGTTTATATTTATGGTGCAATGGTTGGGCCCTCAAAGATAAAATGAATAATGTTTTAATATGGAAATCTAAATGAAAAGATATGTTCTATATAAACTTGTGCCTTGTGCACTATTATGATTATGATTATAATTTTATGTAATGATTTTTATAAAATGTTTTATGTTATGAGATAAGAATGTGTACTTACTAAACTTATACTTATTTAGTTTATATTATGTTGTAGATGATGATAAGATGCAGGTTGACTAGAATGGAGGACAAAGACAGGTGTATGTGTAAGGAGTATTAGATTGGAAACGGAGCCACGTTATGAAAGCAATTTAAACTCAAACAAAATTTAATATATTATGTTTCGTATTTTTATTTGTTTGAGACTCGGTTCTATTTGTAATATTTTTTGAACTTTTATTGAATATTATTTGTATCTTAGATTTTTAGTTTCTTAGGTTATTTATTAAAGATTATGCTATATAGTTCATATCTTCATAATTAGTCTTAATTAGTTGTTTAATTAAAAGTTAAGAATGCTTGCGTGATTTGGGCTTGCAATTCGGTGCAGCGCGGGACATGGGAGAGAAATGAAGAGCATTTCTGGAGCGTCCAGTGACCAATAGAATGGCTACAAACGTTGAGTTGAAGCGCGGAGAAGCTGGGGCCTAGTGGACAAGATCTGAACCGGTTCATTTGGTTACAATAGGCTCATCTGACGGCAATGAAGATGCACGCATGTAGGAAGCATTGCACGAAATTTGAAGGAGCAACCGAAACACACGTACCGCCTGGATGCTCTGGGGGGTCTGATCCGTCAATTCTGGAGGCGCCACATGCAGTCTTTATATTTCTATTCTCTTTTTGATTTTTCATTCATTTGAGGTTGTTTTTGCCCTTTTTTGCTGTTTTGTTCCGTTTTTTCTTTAAATTTTAACTTTAAAATTAACAAACGCACTAAAATTAGTTTTTTTATAAATAAAATATTTACAATAATTTTAAAAATATTTATTTTATAATAACAATATATTAAAATAATTATAAACTTTTAAAATTCTAATTTCTTTTAGTTTGACACAAATATAATTTTTAAGACTCAAATTTTTTTTAAAAATCACTAAAATATTATAAAACATGTTTACAAACTAAAATTTATTTACGAACACTTTAAGACTTAAAATAAAATTATCACACATTATTTTTACGGTTTAGATTAATTTTAAACTAAATACATATTTAACACATCGAAACGAATCTAAAAATTATCAAAAATATTAGTAAACATAAAGACATACTAAAAACATATTTTTAAGTATATTTATGTACTAAGATACAAAAATACTAATTAACACAAAATACTATAAATTAGAGGATTTAACAAAAAATATTAATGTAAAATAATGATTTTATCCTTAAAAAATTTACATTTTCATAGTCTCATCAACATGTCATAATGTTGGGTTTGTTAATATAATGTGACATGTGTCTCCAATTTTAGAAGAATCCTTAGAGAATATAAGATTTTTTTAACAGTTCTTAACCAAAAAAAAAAAAAAAAACCTCTTTGATATTCTTGAAACCCTAGATAAAATGACATGTACCATTGAGAGTGCATTCAAGGAATTCCTCTTGTTAGATATTTTGCTTGATATAAATAGAAAACTTGGTTCCATATTTTGGACATTTTCTTACCACTTTACTATTGCACTATTGTTTTTCTCTCTCATAATTGTTTGTTTGGCTTAAGCTTCAAATGCCTTTTGTAGTAAACCTCCCATGCCTCCAAGGACTGGAGCAGCTAAAGACGAGCATTGATGTTTTGAGAAATCTACTCCAACAAAAAGCAAGCTTATAAAGATGAATTACACATCCATAAAATTTGTATTTTCCTTTATTTTTTAGGAAAAGGTTAAATATATTTTTTAAAAAATGAATTGTTACTCTTTCACGTAATAAATCACTTGAATTTAGAAGAACAGCAGAACATAACTAGAAAAAAAAAAAAGAAATTTGTGTCTTTTTCTGTGGTGGGTGGGGTGATGCTATAATGATAACGCTTCGAAGTTGTTGTTGAGACCCTCTTCTGTCATTGACAAGGCATTTTTTTTACCGTTAAATTCAAAATTAATGGTAAAATAGATCCAATCCCACTTAAAAAGAACCTTTTTTTAATCAAATAATTACTAAAAAAAGTAAACAACACTAAAAAATTTTGAAACATTATCTAAAAAATTTTAAAAAATAGACTAAAAAATTAAAAAATTAACTCCTGCAACCCCTCAAAAATAAAAAATACTACCCTTCCTTCCTTGGATTCAACAATGGCCATGTCCATTTCTAGAAAAGTGGGATTTTGGCCTAGAGGGGGGTTTTCCAAAGCACGGAGGTGAGAGGAACATGACCCCCACTGCATAGGTGGTGGCGTCTCCATCTCACTATGATTCGCAATCCATAGCTCGTGAAATGCATGACGAGAATCGCGACCCATGATGGTGATGGCCACCTAGATCCCCCTTTCAATGACGGCCATCCTTCCTAGCCTCCCCTCAATAGGGAAAAGATGTAAACCAATTAAATATATTTTTAGATTAATAATACAGCGTTTTAGAGTCTTGAAGATAAGCTCAAAATTCAACACTGTAGTGCATATTTAAATCTAAAGCAAAAAAATAATAAAGTTAATGGAAATATTGAAGGATTAAGGACCGAAAAAAAACAATTCACATAAATGCTACTAAAAGTTTAATTTTTATTTATGTGACAAAATATGAAAAGTTTTTATGCCACAATCTAGTACATATCCAATGAGAATATATTGCGTATCTTATTAGTATAATTATGTCCTTTCGAGACATTTTACATGTCCCACTACTAAGACATTCTTCTTCTCCTCTCTCTCCTTGCTACCATAGACACGTCTGTGACATATGTGACGTCATCGACGGCCAAAAAATGAAAAAAAAAAAAAGGAGTAAAGAACTAACTTACTAACTAACAACAACTATCGAAAAAAAAAAAAAAAAAAAAAGCCAATGGCGACGAACGCTGATAAATCTGATGGTCATGCCTGATAAATCAAACCTCCCTCCCTCTCTCTAACAAACAGCGATGGCGACTAAGGTTCAGATCAGACGAAAACACAAGGATCAGGTCAGTTCTACAATGGCGTGAGGACGAATTGGCAAGGCTGAATCGGCTTCACGTGACATCGACGATCGACGTCTTACGCTGTGTGACGTCTTGAAGTCTTGAAGTCAAAAAAGCTTTGCTGTAGAACTAGAAGACAAAGACAAAGGGAGAGAGAGGAGGAATAGAGAAGAGACAGACAGATCAAAGTTACTGTCTCGAAGTCACCAGAGCTTTGCCGTAGAACCAGAAGATAGAGAGAGAGAAGAGAGAGCGAGGAGGGATGAAGACAGCGAGAGAAAGAGAGAGCAAGAAAACAGGGGGTCGAACAGAACAAAATAAAAGAAATTAAAAAAAAAAAGTAGCATAAACTTTTTTTCATTTTTTTTTGGGTATAAATAAATAGATGGGAAAAAAATGTGGCATAAGGTGTAATTTTCTCCAAGAAAAAGGGAAATGTTAAAGGGTCTAAATTGCTAATCGAAGGTCCATTTCACGTTAATAGCAAGCATAGGTCAATTGTACTTCATTATTCCCCAAAATAAATAAATAAAGAAAACCATGATTCTTCATTTATTCTTAAATTAAATAATAGGGAAAGTATAGCTTCCAAATCAGAATTAAGCACCAAAATCTAGTTCTGCGTTAAATTCAAGTGTAAAATCTGCAAATAACTTTGTATAAAGCAATCCCTTTTCCATATTCTCCTTTGTCTTATATAATAAATGACCGATAGGTCCAGCAAGGTAAAATAGTTGAAGATTTCTTCGATTTTTTTAATTATGTTTTTTTCTGGAAAATAAAGAGCCCTTGGAATTAACATGTGTTATGGCCAACTTTAGTTAGATCCTGTTTATAACTGACAGTACAGTAACTTCGCATTTGTTACGTATAATGCAGCATCTTTGAAACTCAGACAATACAAGCTTGAGCACCAAGTATTCGTACAGACTAATGTCTATTGTATATACATGCTATCATAAATAAGACGCATACTGTCAAATTAATTACATGCAAAAAGAATTGTTTTATGATGCTAGTTTTTTTTTTTTCATATTTGCGCCTTTCCATTTATGATTCTCTTTTATATTTTCTCCTCCATTACTATAGCCAACTAGCATATATTATGTGCATCAGAACTTATGTAAGGACATATTGCATATATGATATCTAGACCATAATCATCCCTGCAACAATTAACAAAACTCTGAAAGCATCTAAGCTAATACACACATAGATTCTCCATTAATCTTTGGTTGATTCCGGATCTTTTTTTTTCCCCTTCTTCTTTGCCCCCTAATATGGATGCAATTCTGGCACCGAGAGGCTGCATTAACCCGTGTTACTGCAAAGGCAGTCATGTTGAGGACGAGCTAGAGCCCTGCAGGCCGTTGCGGACAATATCATCAACAGCCAGGGCTAGTCATGCTGGCCCGGCCGCCTTTAGCGGCTGCAAAATGCTAAACGGAATGGTGTGGTGGCTCTTTCATGGCTTGGGGGACGCCTTTTTCACGTCCCTTCAGCGATTCTCTTGCATTAACATTGAGACCAAAGATGACGCCACTCATGATTCTGATAATTCCTTGATGGCTGCAGCTCATGATCGTAATCAGCTTTCCAAGGATTCAATATCGTTTGAGGTGGAAATCTCAGAGGAGACTGCATAAATTATATTATAAGTGATTATAAGAAATAAAGGTGTAATATTGGAACATGGAACATCGTTTATGTTTGTTAATTAGTGAGATATTGTTGTTTATGGTACGTATAATAAATTCTAGTATTGGAATAACAGATGATATGTCAAAGGAAATTGCTAGCAAGAAATCAATATGATTGACTGCTGTGGTGATAAATCTTTTAAACAAACTCTACTCCTCTCTCTCTCTCCAAATTATATTATTTATATTTAATGGTTGTGTAAAGATCGATTTGTGCTTAGAATTAATTACATAGAACCATGAATTTTTCGTGATGTGTAATTTTGTGCAATAACAAAATGGCTTATCGGAACACGTAATCTGAAATTTAAATGACCAGAATAATTCAAATGGCCAAAATCATAGATATTCATAATTCTGTTCTCTTGAAATAACAACATTATAGTCTTAAGATTATATTATATCAGATTATCAAGAAACTAAATTAAGAAATATATACTTGTATCTATGGCAGCAATATCAGTTTTTTTGCATAACTACTAAGACGATAGATGAATGAATTATTGCATTCCTTAATCAAATCTCCTCAATTTTTTAATGGTTTCTTTCTCTTCTTGATGAAAAGAGGAGAAAGTTATACAATGATTTGATGTCTTGGAGACCATAACCTATAATGTCTCAATATACTTTTCCACTATAATCCCATGAAACCTAATTGGATGAGTATCAGGTATCACTCATTAAAGCTATACTTGGTTAGGAGCTCATAGGCTTTCCATAAAAAGAACACTTAAAAATGACCCATTATAATTAAATAGTCATAATATCAATGTTACATATGTTGGAAACGAAATTTCCCAACGCAAAGATATTTTGAGAGACCTGTCGAAGATCCTTTTTTTTTTTTTTCTTCGCGGGGGGGGGGGGCGGGGGGGCGGGCGGCGGGGGAGGGGAATATAAGGAAATTATAATTTGTTAGCTTTTCGGATGGTTTTTCAACGCAATCTGCTAGACACAACACAAAATTATGCCATTAAGGCCCAACGAAAACACCAGGATCCTACCAATGTTGTTTCATGATCTATCGGCCGAATAGGATCAGGAATTCGGACGTTATATATGGGCCAGGCTTCACATTACCAAAAAATTTATTTTGTGAATACTTTTGCAAGAAAAAAAAGAAGCTGATGAATCAATTTTGTTACATAGAGATAATAACGATTTGCTAGCACAAGAAATGATGAGAAACAACAAGCTCTTCCCAAACAGAAGGGAAGAGCATTAAAGCATTAGGTTTTTGATAGTCTTTAACTATTAGAGTATTAAGTTTGAACCACTCACATCTCAAACCTTTTTTATCTAATTATTTATGAATTTATATTGTTTTGGTACCTAATCTTAGAATTGATGACATATATTTAAAATTTAAATAGATAATCACATATTCATCGTCTAATCACGTGACATTTACTAAACTAGTTTTACAAAAAAAAAAAAAAAATGCTATCTTCAACTTCAATTTCGAACATGCCCATCTGACATATCTATTTAATTTAAAGCATCCATTGACAATTTTAGCTTAAGAAATCGAAACTGCTAAAAAATTTATAGTAAAGTGAATAATTAAGTAACAAAAACAAAAATTTGGAAAAGGAACAGTAACTTCACAGAAAATTCAGAACCAATACATCACTAAAAGCCTTTACCAAAAGGAAGCGAAAAAAATAAAAAAAGTGCACAAGCTTCTTCCATCTGAAAAAATTCTTTGCTTAATTTTTTAGGTACTTTGGATGCTTATTTCTATTTAAAAATTCCCAAGTATGCAAAAGCATAAATTTTGGACGGATTCTTGAGGCCTGCGATACTTGACTCCATAATAAGACCTTACTGGTGGCTTTGACCCTGTACACATTGACACACACGCACGTATATATTCACGTATTCTTCTAGAGGGCGCCATACACTGGCATTTGATACGCAAAGGCAGAAACTAGAAGATTGGAAAAGCAAAAAGGCAGAAACTATATGTAGATTCTGAGGCAGCAAAGAGAAATGATATTGTTTCCAAGATTCAATGTACAACTTTTTTCATTTGAACTTGCACCTGTGCTTTTTAAGTTATATTAACATGCACCTTGGGAAAGTGGCAAAGCTTACGTGACAGCCATTGCCGACGGCTCTTGATGGGTACTTTTGCATTCCCCCTTAACAGCGTGAATGTTTGAAACTTCGACTTTTTAGCAACCCCGAGAGAGAGGGAGAGAGAGAGAGAGAGACTGTTTCTTGACAAGCCAATTACGTAATTAGACCAGAGATCCCCCACATTGACATATACGTGGTCATATATATATATATATATTTATATTTATAATTAACACATGCTAATTACATACAAAAGAACGTATGGTTTTTTTGGGATATCGTCCGTCCAAAATATATAACATACATACATACATACATACATACATATACATATATATATATATATGTATATAAAAGTTACAAACGTAGTGTAACAATCATTAAATGTTGGAGAATCTTAACATTAAGAACTTATTTAACAAAAGCTATTTATATCTCTCCAAAGTCAATGTTTCAGTCAATAATTATAATGTTAAGTTTTTTGCTTCTACCATGACTGTCCTCGGAGGGACCGTTAAAAAAGTATTTTTGTGTGTATGTATTTATATGTATATGTATATGTATGTGCATATATAATCAACGCATCTAGCTTCCAGCTTTTTTGCTTTCTAGTTGCTTTAGGTTTTTGGTCTTTTATATTCTATCCAGGTTTCTTTCCGAAGGTGTTACATTTTTTTCCCAACTCTTTAATTTGTTATTTTCTTTTCAATGATAGTGAATGGGAAATTTGATAAAGGATGGAATTTAAAGTAGGTTCCAACCCAGTTAGGATGTGCTAATTGTTTCTTTTTTTCATTATTTCTTATAGACACGTGTCAATTTGTAAAGTGGGTGGCAAAGATTCTCTGGACATGGTGTTTATTTATGCATGTGACAGGCATACTTAAGATTGAACAAGCTCCTGTTCCCGGTAGGGATTAGCACGCAACTAATATTCCAAAGCAAGTTAAAGCGATCTCTTAAACCTCTTTTTGCTTACAACGTTCCTCTTTTGAATATTCACTTTTTATCCTCTTTCTCTATGTCTAGTATAATCGGTATTCATTTTAGAGCATTACATATTTACATGGTAGACATTGCTTCATATACGTTTTTCTAGTGCCAGTGGGTTTTTTTTTTTTTTTCATAATCCAATTAATTTCCTGATTAAAAGATACGTAATTAATGAAATCTCGTAAATTACATATTATTTATATTATTCCTGTGATAATTCTTCTTGTATCCTACTATAAAATTGTTGTGGTAGTATAAGTCAATATTAAGCTGACAAGAAATTTATAGTGCCAATTAAATAATTCAATACTCCTTATTAACATCAAGCTTATTTTCTAAGTAAAAGCATTGGCGCATGATGGAATGGTATAAAGATGATGACTTGTCAGGACTCTTTGTCTTATTTTTTAGGGATCGATTCCTCTTGTCCTCCATAATGAGGCTGCAATTATATTTCTCAAAGGACTGCTGAATATAGCTTGAGCTGTTCTGACTTGGGCTCTGCAAATGCTAGCAGACAAAAGCATGGACAAGGTTCTATTGTCATTCCATCTATGTTACCTTAGCATCTTCAAACTCTCGGCGAAGACATAAGGACATCATTGATTATTTTTTTAGTAGGAAAAAAATAAATATTTACTCACCTAAGTTCATTCATTAATTGGCTTAAAAAAATTCATTCATTCACATAAATAAGGCAAAAACATCTTTACGATGAGTCCTACTGGCAAGTATGTTTATATATCGTCCCCATCTCTCTTTTAATCTTTTCTTTTTTTTTTCCAAGAGCATCCAACCACTAATATTTTTCAGAGATAATAAAAAGCAATGTGCTGTCGCTGCAGCTTTGCCGTTAAGGAACTTAACTGAAGAATATTCGCCAATGGTTATTAATACACACACACACACACACACACATATAAGTTGTGAGGTTATATGGTGTATAATTTTGTGTATATAGATATTTATGGATGGACAAGATGAGAAAAAACGTGGGTTTTCTTTTGTCCATATTTCTTGTTTAGAGATACAATCCACTTTTTATACTGTCGGCCTCATGCAATTCATCTGTGGGTTTTGCCTCCTCTTTTTTTTTTTTTTTTTTCGAGAGTCATTTTTGTCTTTGACAGCTCCATTTGCCTGATCTCTTCCTAATAATGGTTTCTAAGGAGCCATAAGATTCCCTAGCACTCCAAAAACTTTCACACCTCTCATGATATTCATAAAAAGAACCGCAAGACAACATATAAATACATATATATATATATATATAAAATATGTTGGAATGAGATTGAAACTATAAAATTATGGTTTAAATCAAATTTGTTATATGGTTCGATTTATATTCTTTTTAAACTAAGTTCTCAATGACCTATAAATATAATATGTATCATTTTCTTATGTACAACATTCATATTTTAAGTTTTACTATATGTATTAGGGCTTCGGTACATGTTATCTCTAATCAAAATAACATTAAAATCTATAAAATAGAAGCTCAAAAAAATGAAAGACTTTAAAATAGAGCTCAATTACTAATATGATTTTTTTTTCACGTTTTCAATATATAATAATTACTCACAACGCATTTGGTACATAAATAACTAGCTTTTAACATGGTATCAATTATCATAAGCAATAGTTCTTGACATTCGTATTAAATAATATTAACATTTTGGACTACATGATTCTGAATCTTCCAGGGTGTAGTGACAGCAAAATTTTCTTCTATTTTTGGTGCCCAAAATTTCAAAGTTGAGGAAATATTTTTATGGCGCATCGCTTTCTTTGTTACACTGTTTTGCCCTTGATAAACCACTAAAGAGGGTATGGAATCTGACCAAAATTTTACACTTTTACTATCACTAGAGGGTATTTAGATCTTCAATAGTTATTACTACTAAGAAAGAATTCCTTATAACAAAAAAAAAAGGCAATAGAGACGTCCACTTGGTTTGAAAAGCATGTTTAAAAAACAAGTTCAGTTTACTATAATATAAAACTCTCAGTTCTTTACTATAGTATAAAACTTTTAAATACTCCAGTGTTTAAGTTTTACCTGATTTCTTAAATAACCCATCATTTGTTTTTGAAAGTCAAGAGTTTTCACCGTTCAGAGTTCATGCTCATCCTTTAATTAACTTTTGATTAATCAATTGACTAGTCAATCAAGAACCAAATTTGTGCTTAGTCGCTGGACATGGACTTCCATATGTATATCTCGGCTTAAACTGCTTGGCTAGAGCCAGCCGAGGAGCCAAGCCAAAGAAGTGGCTCCACGTCATCACTCTGCCATGCCATTGGCCACTCACACAAGCTTTCAATGAACTGACGACGCGTGGTTTCAGTGGCTCCCAGCCAGTTTTGTTTCTTCGTGACTAAGCTTAAACCCCTATCTTCTGGAGGGACCTACAAGGGTATGTCACCCCCAAAATGCCTTTAAAAAGTTAGCTCGTCACTGGGCCCCGCCCAACCATAATGCCAGCTGACTCAAAAGCTAAGCTCTGTACATATACGGCTCTTTCTACAATATACGATTTTGGGCTAAAATACTCTTGGCTTGAGGTTCTAATTACAAAACTAACCCAATGATTTTCAACCATAAATACCAGTCCCCTGCGCTGCATTTCTTCCCTTTTCCCCAGCCTCTCTCTCTCCCTCCCTTGTAAGAGAAACTCTGAAGAAGTGAAGCCATGATTTCCACTTTTCCCCCCATTTTTCCTTCTTCCGACACAAGCCTCGGAAACCCATTTCCCTCCTTCGACGGCGGATACCCGCCGTGGGACTGCCAAGAACTTTTCCCGGCTGCGGCCGACAACGTCCAATCCCCCAAACCTGCCATCACCTCGAACTCGTCCGGTTCGGGTGAACCGGCCCAGTCACCCAACCCTCTCGTGTCCGGCTCCAGTTGGGACGAACCGGAAAACAGTAACCATGCCGAGCCGAAGGAAGCCGGTCTGGACGAGCCGAACCGGCCGGTTTCAGTGGTGGACGAGCGGAAGCGGAGGCGGATGATATCGAACCGGGAGTCGGCGAGGAGGTCGAGGATGCGAAAACAAAAGCATTTAGAAAACCTAAGGAACCAGGTGAACCGGCTTAGGGTTGAGAACCGGGAACTCACGAACCGGTTGCGGTGCGTGTCGTACCATGTCCACCGCGTGCGTACGGACAACGCCAGGCTCTGGGCGGAACAGGCCGGGCTACGGCAGAAGTTGTACGACTTACGACAGATTACGCTTTTCAGGCAACTCCAACAGTTACCTCCCGCCGCAATATGGCCACCATGCAATAGTGTCGTTTTTGAACAAACTCCGTCGTTAATCACCTAAACGAATATCATCATCATGATAAAAATGAGGGAAACAAACTGATCACGATTCAATTCTTAAAACAAGGAAAAAGAGTCACGTCCCTCATTATCTCCCTCTACGCAATTTATATCTAGATAAAAGATGGTAAAATTAGGGCAAATGGTGAGCTCTTTCTTTTTGGTCATTTTTGTGTTAAAAGAAAGGGGTAGAAGAAAAATGATGTTTTGGGGTATTGACGGTTTTTGCATGATAAAACCGGAGGTTATCATTGTTCTGTAAAAAGGGATTAGCAAAGCTAGCTAGCTAGTAAACTTTTTTTGTTTTTTTGTTTTTTTGTTTTTTGTTTTTTGTTTTTTGTTTTTTTGTTTTTTGTTTTTGTTAATGTCTTTAGTAGTTAAAGCATTTTGTTGCTTTTGTTATTGTCTAGTAATATATATGAGTCGTTTACTTAATTAAGCTCTACATTCTCAAATTATAAGTTACAATAATATCAACCACATATAATGGCATTCTGTTCAATACCACTCAATCATCTTTGTACATGATCAAGGCCAAACTTTGCATAATATTATACCGTTTGTGTTGACGATGATTAGTAGAACACTAATGGATCAAAGTGAATTATGTGTAAAAATACCAAAATGCCCTTCATTAAAGTAGAGTATTTTGATATTTGTAAACGACTTTTCCAAGCGATAATGTTGTCCCTAATACATCACACATGTATAAAATACAGATTAAAAAATAGGGCATGCCACAATCATTAGTCCAAGCAATATTTATGTATACTTGTGTAGCTTCTTCATGACATATGATTCCACCTGCTTTTTTAGCATATATTTTTTACCGTGAAAAGCACGGCCAATGACTTCACTCACAAATTTTCTAGGCAAAAGTCCTATAGTAGAAATATCGTTTTAAATATTTGTCAACTTGCTCTTTCTCCAATCTATATGCAAACTATCCAAAATAAAATAATTTTAAAATTTAAAATAATAATTTGGAAAAAAAAAAAAAGAAAAAGGCCATCGACAGGAGTCACCATAGGCAGTGAATTTATATGCGCGTCCAATTTATATATATAGTTTATATAATCAAGCAAGTACGAGTGTACAACTATCCCTAGCTGCCTTCTTGTCAAGTAAAATTGATTGGTTTTGGATTGAGTGCAAAGAAAATAGAGGCATTACCATGTATAATTTATTACTTTTTGTCAATTCTCAGCAACAAAAAAAAGTAATAATGGCCAATGACTTTAGTATCAATTAAAATTTAAAGAGGGAAGACATATCTGGGACCAGGAAGCAAATTGTGACTTAAGGCATAATCCTATCAGTTTATTATAATAAAAGGGATCCGTCACTTCAATTTAATTACCTTTCATCAGACGTATAAATATTATAGTATGATTTTCAGGATTACATTTAACTCACCTTTTCTTTTGTTTAATTTTCTTTGGGGTTACTTAATCCACAATTGAAAGGACATACTAGGGATATTCCTTACATATTAATTATGTTAATTGCTTGTGCCACTAATTACTTACTGTATATATATCTATCTCCCTTAAGTTTGCTCTCTCTTTAGTACCTTTCTTTTGCTAGCTTAATCATGCTATCCTTAAAAAAAAAAAAAAAAAAGAATTCAATTGGCTTCGACCTTATAGCTTGTCAATCTTTTTTTTTACCTCAGTTCAACGACTTATAGCGTTAAATTAAAAAGGTGTTTGATAAAATCAGTTCTAACTAAAACTTTTCATTGTTACATTATAAATATCTCATATGCTACAATGATCAGAAAAATGAACTACAATATAAAATTCTCACATACTACATATTTAAGTTCTAACCCTATTTCTCAAATACTCTATAAAGAGTTTCTTTTGTGAAAACAATTTACTATGCAAGTAGAAAAACATTAATACTTCATATTATGCGGTTAGAAATTGAGAATAGGGGCGAGTTGTTCAATGAAATGTATGGAAGACGAAGCAATAACACAAGTACTGCTCGTATGTAAATTTCTTCAACAAATAACAAGTTTTCACTTCAAAGTACATATTATACTAGACACAATAAATTCCCAACCGTAATTGATGTGTGTGTGTGTGTGTGTGTGTATATATATATATATATATATTACTGATAGGATCTGTTTTAAACAGCTATATTTCTACAAAGTTCTATTAATTTTGCATGTGATTTTTAATTAAACCCAACATTCTACTATAATAGCTAAAAAAAAACTCAAAACTTGAAAGAAAAGGGAGTTGACTATTCCGTACTTCTCAAGATGGAAGCCCATCAAATGCAAGAGCGAAATGCCTACTACACAAAAAAAGTGCTGGTTCTTGTTAGTGTTAGTGGGGGTAGGTCTAGGTAGGAACCGAATATTAAATCATATATCATATATACCAAAAAAAAAAAAAAAAAGAGGAAGAAGAAGCAAAAGACTTCTGTGGGCCGGCAAGAATATGCCCTTAATTTGCCATCTTCTTAAAATTATTTTGAAAACCCCGAAAGATATTACACAGTTATATGTAACAATGCCGCAGTCGTTGACGCCAACGTCTCATTTTGTCACTCCATCAAACAAATTTATTTAATGCAAAAACAATTGGATGTTTCAAAATTATCTTATTAGTATAATCTGATCAATGTTTTATTTTACAATCAATGTCCCAATGGACCCCAACAAGCCCGATCTCAGTTCAAGCTTTGCACCTATATCCGATTGTCAAGTGTACGTAAATAAAGAGTTTGGTTGATGACGTTAATATACTTTTTGTTAAAACACTCTCAGAATTGGTGGGTTCACTTTCTCATTATAGCTATTGGTTAAGCCATCTTGACAAATGCCTTTTGATTTCAATATTGCCGCCTTCTTTCTTTTTCTGCTTTTATATATATATATATATATATATATATATATATATATATATTATTGAAGATTTCAATATTGCTTTATATCACTGTTTGTGGCCCAGAATTTTCAGCATAATAGGTGTGCCGTATAGTATTAATTATTGTTATAGTTTTTTTTGTTCTTTTTCTTCTTCTTTTTTACGTCAAAGGTTAAATGTTCGAGTATGCAAAAAGCCAAAGACTAGTAATCAATTTATTTTGAACAAAATTTTTGGTACTCTCCTTAGGGCTAGGAACTTGCTTTTGTAGTTATATATCAATATGATATATTAGTGTTTTCCTTTTCAAAAAGGACATATATTATCCCTAACACATTTAAAAAAAATAAAATAAAATGCTTTTAGAAGAGAGATTTTAATACATATACAGGGGTCAAGAGAATCATAATAACATTCTTTATAGGTTAAGAAAATTCGGTCTATTTTACGATATTGAGAAAAGAGAAGACTACGATAAGAGAATGCATGTGTATAAAATACATTAATTGATTCAAGGTGAGAGTTAATATACAATTAAAGAAACTTCGTAACAAGGCATAAAGTCATTCAAGAAAAACAAGAGGGTTAGAGGTAGTGTTAAAAGATGAATATGATGGATACCTAAGCCTAAAATGACATTCTAAAAAGCTTTCTCTAGTATGAAAGTCAAGCGTGCTTTCCTAGAACCTCAGAAGAATGATATGTGAGGAAACAATAATATTTTTTATTTGGTGATAAATGTTGAACAAATTAGAAAACTACGGCTAGTTGAGAATCTTTGAGCGTGTTTCAGAAAATAAATTCTAACAAAAAAAACTTTTAGTTGAAACTATTTCTGTTATAATATTTTCACTCATAAAATTTGAATTATTATAGTTTCAACCTTAAATTCAAACCTACATTCCCAAACAGGCTCTTAAAACAAACAAAAATTTCAAAGTTGTAACTGTCTAGGATTTGCCGTCTATATATATCCAATATAGACTACGTTGTGCATGCACTCACGAACGTGTTAGTTTGTTGAGTCTGTTTTATATGTAAATGTTGTAAGCTTTTTAAAAGACCGGTTCTTTTTTACGATTTAAAATTCTTCTAAAAGATTAGTAGACCTACACAACTAATTAAAAAGAAAGAAAAAAATTTTAAAAATAGACACAAAATATTTATCAGATAATTTAATCTAAGGTTAATCACCAAATTTAATTTTTACCTGTTTTTAATAACTTGTGTAGAGTTTGTCAATTATATATGCCTCAGTCTATTAATTGTTAGTTATTAAAGCTCATAAATCTTTAGGAGCAAGTAAAGGTTGTGATTAAAAAAATGAGAATTAAGTGTAGAGAAAAATAAAATGGAAGGGAAGTAAAAGGAAACAAATGGTGGCTATACTTTCAAAAGTTGGTGGCTCTATTTTGATAAGATTGTATTGTTGTCTATTTTCAAGTTAGTCTAACAATCTTTTTGGATATGGATTGTGGTAGTAGTAATTGCTTAATAGAAACACCAGTGCATTTGGAATTCGTTGAAGCAAGGCCACAATAGAACTATAATTGTTATGTATTCACTCATACGAATTATATTTGATTATTGTTTACCGTTTAATGAATTTACCTTAATCATGAGTGATTAGTGGACTCTCATCTATTTATTATGTCTTATGCGTGAGATCGATTTTGTATTTATTGAAAGCTCAGTAAGTTGAAGACAATATTGTCTTCAGCTGAGAACATTACTTCACAAAGATGAAATCTGCAAAATTATCATGAAGAAAAATAATATTCTATTGAGTATTAACTTAGTACTTGGATAAATGAGATCTCAAATGTATTTGATATAAGATATCAAATAAATCTCATTTATATTTATGATAGGTAGGTAAATTACCGATTACATAATTAATGAAACTTGTGAAAAAAAAGTGTAGTTAGAAAGATCATATGGAATGCTGTTAAAAAAAAAAAAAAGAAGGAAGATTTTGTGGAATTAATAACCTAGTTATAATTATAACCGAGAGTGAATCCACATAATACGGGTTAAAAGTATTATTTAAAGGTTCATTGTGTTATATATATATATATATATATATGATTTAAGTGTGCATCCCTGATTTTTTTAGTCGCATAAATCGAAGTAAAAAAATTTGTTGATTTAATTATATGCATAATGAAATTTATTTATAATTATTAGAGCTTTAAATTTGCATGCTTATGGTCTTCCTCATAAATTCATAATTCTCTTTGATGAATTAATGAAATTTTTTTAGACAATTTTTAGTCACACAAAACTAAAATGAAATTCACCCAATAGTCTTCCTCTACCAAATTGGCACCAAATCTGATAGTGTCTCGGACGCCTTGTAACACGGATATAAGTGTATTGTCTATTTTATGTAAACAATGAACATATGAAATTTATTTACATCAATTCTTAAGATAAATAGTGTGCAACAATTATTTACTTTATCAGAAATAAATAATTGTGATAAACATAAAAATATATTTATTTTTTTGTCAAGATATATATGAATCGATTCCCAATCTAAATTCTATCATTGTTGTCTAGTAGATAGAATATTTCGTTGAAGAACATGTGGCAATCTTCCGTCTGGCAGAAAAGGCCACACGCCCACTACACCTGGGCGAACGAGTGAATTCCAACAGGATAAGGGTAATTGAATTTGACTCGAATTTGTTCCCTTACTTTATTCCATGAATATATCTCTATTAGTGTATTCAAACAACGATCTTTTTTTTTTTTTTTTTATTCTTTTACCTTGATGTAGAGTTTTCAGTGCAAATTAATCAATTAAAGTAGCAGAATTTTAATAGCCAAGATACTAGTATTGCTATGAACAATAAATTAAATCTAAATAATGCTATACTTCTTGGAAAACAATATTGAACTTTTAATAAGACAATCGTAAAAAATCAATGAAGAGTTAGTGTTCTATGTTATTTTCTTTCTCACAAAACGTTATTTAAATGGGCATACAATCAATAATTCTTCAACACTAGCATTCTCCTTTCAAGCAATAATATGCTTAAAAACAAATAAGTATTGAAGGAAAACAATTAATTATTCTATCCCTAATTTATACTAATTACACAGTTTAAAATAAATGAAGACCCAAACCCTTTGTTTATTAAGGTGTGAGAAGCTAAAGTCCAACTGAAAATGAAGAAATTTTTTCCCCTTTCCATGCTTCACCAAATTCCACCGTCCACTCTCAAAGAGTCGGCCACCCACAAGGAATCCTTCTAGTTTTCTACTTTTTCCTTATAGCTCCAAATCAAATTCAAACTCCTATTTTGATTATTTATCATGTGACTATCCAAATCAAATATTTATTAAGATTCTAATTAATCACTTAATTTCAAAATAAAAAATTACAAATTTCAAAGCCTCATCTAAAATGATTTCCTAATTATTCATCAAAGTCATAATTTTTACAATTTATACCTAACAAATGTGCCTACAATCTTGATGGGACTGACCAGGTGCTCGGTCTCTCACCGAGACTATTGGCCGTGTGCATGGTCCAGCCCCAATTGCCGGATCGTGTGTTTTTTACCGTACTAGTCACCTTTGAATTAACTCAATTTGCTCATTAGAAATTTGTAAGCTAATAGGGATCCGGTGGAGGTATATAATTCAAGCTAAAAAAAGAGTATTTTCATAAATGTTGTTTTTTGAGATAATTTTCTTTATGCCACAAAATGTGAAAAATTATTATACCACGAATCTAGTGGGTTATGTTTTGTGTCTTATTAGATATAATTTGTGTTATAACAAAATATTTTTTGTGTCCTACAGGAATATTTTGTGTCATATTGAGATATTTTATATCTTATTAGGATTTTTTTCGTGTCCTACTAAGATATTTTGCTTGTTCTATCAAGATGCTTTTAGTGTCCTACTGGAATTCTTTTTCTCCTCTCTCTTTCTCACTCTTCTTGATGTTATTGGCTCCTCTCTAGTGCTCAGGATTTGGTTCATGGCGGCATTTCAACAACGACGAGTTAGATTTGGTTCGTCACAGATCTTGTTGCCGTCAACAAAGTCACACTGTCGCTTAAGAGATTGTTGATCATCACCATGATCTGTTCGCCGTTAGCACCGAGAAGTACAAGGAGCTCCATTTCTCACGTCCTCATCCACCGTCGACCTTTGGCTTGCCGTCGAAGACTTAAGCACTCGAGAGGAGAGGCTTGGGAGTCATGAATCTTTGGCCACAATCTAGTGAAACAATATGTTTTAGGTAAGTCATTAAAAACTTTCATACTTAATCATAAGAATTGAGAAACAACCACGAACTCTCCTTCCTTCTGTTCATGGCTTTAGCTTTGCATATAGGCCACAACTGCCTTCACATAGGAACGTTCAGTCTGAAAGAAAATAATTGGGCTGTTTGGTATTTTTTTAAAATAATTGAAAATGTTTTTGTTTTGAAAAATAAAAATTTTTTGAAAATTATGTTGAGAGTATTTTTAAAATTTTTGCCTCAAAAAGTACGCGAAAGTGTTTCCAAAAATTTTGAGAACAAAAAGAAACGGGGTTAATATAACGAGGAATGTATATTAGAGAAATGATAAAAGATTCAAAGAATTTGGGTTCCGGAACTATAAGTAAGTAAAAAATATATATATTATTATTATTATTATTAAGGGCCACTTATTTCAAAATATTCTGGTCCAGTTGTTGGAATTTTCTAGAAAAGTTAGTGTATCCTTTCATATTCAAAAGCACGGACAAGAAACAAAATATTTTCCATAATATGAGAAATGATGGGCGAACAAGTTAATGAGAAAATGCCATAGATGTCTCAATCCTACATTCATATATCTCTAGAATGTAAATCATTAGGTGGCCATAACCTCCTTTTTGTGAATTCGTGTTAGCAGTCAATTTGCACCTAGAGCGATTTGATCATCTTTATATATTCAAGTAAAAATATAAGACAATGATTTTTAGAATTTTTTTTCTTATTTACGATACCATTTTGGACTTTGGAGGTTAGTTTAATACCACTAAACCCTTATTTTATAAGGTCTAGTTGGAAAATGTTGCCACTAATCTATTCTTCTATTTGTCCTTGTCATGAGAGTCACATAGGGTACTATTATTGAAAAAGGTTCATAATAAAAAACATGGGCAAAAATTTTCTTAAGCAGATTTATTTGTTTCTTCTGCACTATAGAGGATGTAGAAATGTGAAAAGGGGGTGGGTAATAGCTTGTTCCGTGGCTCAAGCATTCCAAAAGTGAAGATCATATTTCTATTTTATATTTCATATTTTTAGTACTTATTTAAAAAACTTGTATCTTGTATTTTAGATTCTTGAAATAATATCTCGGAATTTCAAATTTAATTAAGTTAAATTTGTTTCTTCTATAGGCAGCTGCTTGTGAACCTCGAATCGATAACTTTACCCTTTATAACTTAGCTTGAAAGCATTTGCTACATTTTTATTTAGCATAACGCCTAATTTGTGTTTGGGTAGAGGTTTATTCATATGTTTTCATTCAAAGGGTAAATGAAATTTAAATGTTTTCATTCTGGAGGTAAGATTTTGAGCTTATCTAGACTACGTATATACAATTTTATAAACTCAAAATACAAAGAGAAAAAGAATAAATAACGCAAAAGTAAATAGGTTGATAGTAGGGTTTCTTTTTATAGCAGTAAAAACAAATTTTCACTAATAACACTGATTTTAATTATTTTCTTTTGTGACACTAGCATGTTAGATTCTTCTTCTAATTATAGTACTTTTCATTGTCGACTGTGATAATGCATTCTATTTATAATTAGTCATTTTAATTGTAATAATTACTTGTAAAAATTATTGACATGGCAATGATAAAAATAAAATAAAAACTGCATTATTCTTAAAACATTTTTGTATTAGTATTATGAAAGAGGACCCCTGGATAATAACGTCCCTTTATCTAGATCACCTAGTATTATAAGGACCTCCTCTAAAGAGCTGGTGAACATGTGAAAGTCGTGCACTCACCAAACTACCCAAAGGGATTGAGAATAGAAAAGAAAAACCTTTTCTTTTGAAAAGAAAAAAAGGAAAACGTTGCTATTGCAAATTAACAATGGTCTATAAAATTGCTGCATATTACCAAAAAAAAAAAAAAAAGAAAAATAAATTGCTGCATTGATATCGCTCAAACTGAATAAGATATTAAGCATGACACAGACACCTTAGTACTTTATTATGATTGTAGTGCTTTGAAATGGTTTTCATTTGAAAAATATTTTTTTGCGAAGCTTAGCGTTTGGACATTTTTTTTTTCTTCACTCCTCTTAAACTACATGACATATACAATGACATCATTTGTATTCACAAGCCGAATATAAAACTAATGCGAATGATAGAATAGAATATATTTATCCCAAAGGATTTTTTTTGTAATCCTCATTGAATTGGATTAGAATCAATAATTAAGATAGTTAATGTAATTGTGGCATTGTTTGGCTCATGAATGTGCACGCCAACGGGCAAGCCTCATGGTTGCTCCACTCACAAGATGCTACGGTGTATTTAATTAAAAATTAAAGAATAAAATAAAAAAGAAAAAAGCGAACACAAATATTTAATATGGTTCAATAATATGCCTATCTCTATAGATTAAGAAAAGAGGTATGAAATTCACCAGCTAGTGAGGAACACTATAAATAGGTTCTATATATAAACACAAATTACAATCATAAAATTAGGTAAATTAGCCAAAATAATTAAATCTTCTAAAATCAAGAGCCCCCCAATATGAAAATTACAACGAGTAGGTTCAAACAAGTAATAAATGTATTTATATACTACATAATATATTTCCTTAGCATGTCTCCACAAAATGGAGCTCTGATAGGAGAATACAATCTTTGAAGCATTTTTTTATATATATTTTATGAGAAAATAAAGATAGAGTACGACAATGAAGTAGGAACAACAATTGTCAAGGATGCAAGGACATGAGAGAGGGCGTAGTGGCACAGGAACAAAAATCGTCAAGGAGGGCCCAGGAAGGACAATCATCAAGGGAGGACTAGGAAATTTAATTATTTAATGACCTTATTATATATGAGATTATCATGTTTTAATAACCACCTATATATGTTTTAAAGGGAGACCATGTTATTACGAAAACAGTTGGCAAGAAAAGCGAATAATGTATACATTAATATGCAAGCTATATTGTTAATGAAACTACTAAGTAGATATCCAAAATATGAGAATGGCGTTGATTTTTTTTTTTTAAAGAAAAGCTGAGCTAGGTGAAAGCAAATGAGATTATAGATAGGAAAAGGCTTATTAAATTCAAAAATTGTAATGGAAAATGAAATTGATTGATCATATCAATGGGAAAAAAAAAAGTAATTCACAGTTGGGATTAACTTTAACACAGTAATCAAAGAATTGAGAGAATTAAAAGGGAACATAAAAAAAAAAAAAAAAAAAAGAACCTGCACGTTTTTTTTTCCCTTTGCATGCAATGAATAGGGATAAATATGGCATGATGAGAAAGATTGTATGATGGATTCGGCCACTGTTAACTTTCTTATTAGGTCAGGCCATTTAGTTTGCAAAGGTATTTAAATTGGCTAGAATGTGTATTTTTAATATTACTTATAGATAAGTTCAAAAATCAGAGGTTTAACATTACAAAGGCCTCATAATTGAGATAATCTTGAATCAAAGTACTCAAATTTCAACACTTTCTTTTAACAATAAACACAATTTACGTGATAATATAGGTCCATTAGTGATAAAAACTTCTTTTTTAAGAGTATATATGTTCAATCTTGGACAATGGGCTAGTAGAAGAATGCAAGTTGGAATTCGTTCTTTGCCATTTTTGGTAGGTAATCAATTAAGTGAATAGGCTTTGACTCCGTAATCTTAAGTGTCTTGTAGGCTGGAATTATATTGACACCCAAATATTCATATATTAAATTTATAAATAATTCAAAATTACTTACTTTTGATGTTAAAATCTCTTATATTTCTCAAATAACTGATTACGCACCCCAACTCAACATTTTTTTTTTAATTCCAACGAATTTACCACTGAAAAAAAAAATAAGAAAAACTTCTTATTATAGCACATATAAAATGCGAAAACTTTCGTACTTGTTTTTTTAACCCTGCTTAGGTTGGTTTCAGAGCTTCATTGATTGCACATTGTATATCTAATAACAGTGTACGCTAGTTAATCATGTATTATGGATAAATCAAGCAAAATATTAGCTTGGAATGTAGTTGGAACTACAAGATGTAGTTATGTAGTTTCAACCAACTTTTGCTACGAAGTTTTTTCTTATAAAATTTAAACCAAATGTCACAACAACAAATTCGAGATTGTATGACTCTTATTTAACGACCGTTTCTCAAAAACAGTCGTGATAAGGGAAAAAAAGAGGGGATTTACATCCGTGAAGATGAAAACTGTCGTAGTATGAACGGAATCTACCACGATTGTTTTCTAAAAAACCACGTGGTAAGCTAAACATACCACGATAGTTTTTCTCAAAAACCGTCATGGTAGCTCACTTAAAACCCATATTCACACCTCGACAATCAGATACAAATAAAAAACTCACCTCTCAAATATGAACACAGAGCCCTCTGAAATTGTTGCCGCTGTCCCTCTCTGCCTCCACACTCCTTAATCTCTTTCCTAATTGTAAGTTTTAATTAGAAATTGTTAAATTGTTGATGATTTTGTTGTGTAATCCAAAATTGAAAAAATGTTATTAATTTTGTTGTTTAATCCGTGTTTGTTGTGTTATAGATCATGGGTATGATTTATTTGTTTTATGATAGGTATGTGTAATTTGTTTTATGATGGCTGAATTTTTTGTACATGTTTTATGATTAGAATGGTGGGTATGTATATAATTTGTGAATTTAATTTGCATTGAATATTTATTATTTATTATTTCAATTAAGGACTTGCGAAATGGATAGAAAATGGATGTGAGATTTATGATTGTCCAGAGAATATGTGAATGGTGTGGAAGAGTTCTTGAATTTTGCCAAAAGTCATGCCAATAGTGATCAAATTCGGTGTCTTTGTGTCTAATGTAGAAACCATAGATTGCATCCAATTCCAATTGTTAGAGGACATTTATTTTGAAAAAGAATTAATGTCGCATTTTCATGGTGAGTCTAATTTCAATCCAACTTTAGTAAGTAAAGAAAAGGAAGCTATTGTGGAGGATAATATGGATGATCACAATAATATGGTTGACACGGTCAATGATTTGAAAGAACACTTCTTGCACCATCCAGATTTATTTAAGGCAATAATGAATGATGCTGAGATGTATAAGGGGTATACCAATTTCACCAAATTGTCCGCTTTAGTTAAATTATAGAATTTGAAAGCGTCAGGTGGGTGGTCAAATTCTAGTTTCATAAAGCTTTTGAAATTTTTAGGAAGGCTTCTACCATAGGGTAATAAATTACCAATTAGTATGTATGAGGCTAAGAAAACTTTAAGCACTTTGGGAATAGAGTATGAGGAAATTCATGCTTGTGAAAATGATTGTGTTCTTTATAGGAATGAATATGAGGACGAGAATTATTATCTAGTTTGTCAACAAACAAGGTGAAAGAAAGGAAAGGAGCCAAAAGAAGGTAAAAATGGAGTGCCAAAGAAAGTTTTATGGTACATTCCATCAGTATAATGTTTGAGGCATTTATTTGGAAACCTAAAATATGCTAAGAATTTGACATGGCATCATGATAAATAGGTCAACGATGGTATGCTTAGACACCCAACGGATTCACCACAATGGAAGACTTTTAAAGCTAATCATCTCAACTTTAGTGCAGATCCAAGAAATATACATTTCGCTTAGTCGATGGATGGAATGTACTCACATGGTAACATGAGCAGTAGACATAGCACTTGGCTTGTAATACTTGTTAACTACAATCTCCCTTTAAAGATGTGCATGAAGCAGAAGTTTTTAATGTTGTCTTTATTGATTTTGGGTCCTCAACAACCAGGCAATGATATTGTGTATACTTGGCACCCTTAATCAATGACCTAAAAAACTTGTGGGAAAATAGAGTCAAAGTTAGAGATGCTTACCGAGAGGAGACGTTCACACTTCGTACAGTTTCGATATAGACAATTAACGACTTCCCTGTATATGGCAATTTATTTGATTATTCGATGAAGAGTTCTATTAGCTGTCCTATTTGTATGACAGAAAATCTCACAAACGGTTGAAGAATGGTAAGAAAACCTTTTTTTTTTTGTCATAGAAGATGGTTGACAAGAAATCATCGTTATCACAAAAAAAAGAAAGCCTTTGATGGCAACAGCGAAGAAAGAGACCCTACTCGTCCTTTGACGGGTGAACAAATATTTGAACTAGTAAAAGATATAAGAGTGGTATTTGGGAAAAGAAAGCGAGGTGAGGACAAGTCACCGATTGATGGACCATGGAAAAAAAGTTCAATATTTTTTGATCTTCCATACTAGGAGACGTTTTCTGTTCGTCATTGCTTGGACGTTATGTATATTGAGAAAAACATTTATGAATCCATAGTCAACATGATGCTTGATATTCTGGGCAAGACTAAATATGCTGAAAAAGCTTGGTTGGATCTCATGGAAATAGAGATTAGGCCTAATTTGTTTCACAAGAAAAGAGGAAACTGTACTTACTTACCTCTAGCGAAGCACACATTATCAAAAGCAGAAAAGAGAAAGCTCTGTGAATGGCTTGCTTCATTGAAAGTGCCAAATAGGTATTCTTTGAACTTTAAAAAGTTAGTGTCGGTGAAGGATTTGAAACTATTGGCATGAAAACACATGATTGTCATGTGTTGATGTAGCAATTACTACCACCTGCTTTACGGGGAATTCTAACAAAGGATATGAGATTTACGATTACCAAGTTGTATTCATTCTTTAATTCAATATGCTCTAAGGTAATTGATTCACTTATGCTAATTCACTGCAATCAGAGTTGGTGCAAGCCTTATGCATGCTTGAGAAGTATTTTCCACTGGCATTTTTTGACATCATGATCCATCTAATGGAGTACTTAGTATGTGAAGTTAAGTTATGCAGACTGGTGTATTTGAGATAGATGTACCTATTTGAAAGATATATATAAAGGTTTTGAAGGGCTAAGTGAAGAACTAAAATAGGCCAGAGGGATATATTGTAGAATGTTACATAGCTAAGGAATTGGTTGAATTTTGCTCCGAGTACTTGTCTAATGAGGAAGCAATTGGGGTATGGAAAACTATAAACATTGAGGCTAGGAGACTATCTACTGGCAATCCTTTCTCAGTAAATCGAGAGGAGTAGGAGCAAGCTTGTCTTTATGTCTTGCACAATGCTAATAAAGTAGAGCCTTTCATTGAGGTGCATATGAACAAATTAAAAAAATCAAACCCAAAAAGATCTAGAAATGAGAAGTAGTTGCAAGATGAACACAATCAAACCTTTCGGTTGTGGATTAGAGCACACAGCTATGGCAAATGCTCCATATCATAAGATGGAGGAATGTCACAAGACTTGAAGAACCTAGCTAGAGGATCGTCGTCGGTAGTTGCAAGCTATACGTCATATTCCATAAATGGTTACACTTTTTATACTCGCGAAAGAGATGAGAAGCATCCTGTCCAAGATAGCGGTGTGACTCTTTGTGATGAGGCTATGCATATTGCCTCCTCTAAGGACAAGGATCCGGTATATAGGACCATGAATGACTTTGGTTTCATTGAAGATATTTGGGAACTTGATTATGGGGTATTGCACATAGCACTTTTTAAGTTCAAGTGAGCCGATAATAACTATGTTAAGAACAATAATGACAGCATTACGGTGGTAGACTTTAGAAGATTGAGATACAAGAATGATCCCTTCATTATGGCATCATAAGCAATTCAAGTTTTTTATACTACAAATCGCCAAGATATGGAATTGTCTCTAGTCGTCTCGATGAAGCCAAGAATAGTTATCGAAGGTTTAGAAGTTGCCAAGGATTGCATGGACATCCCTTCATTCACAAAGGGATTACCACCTATTGAATAGATAGATATTTTTGAAGATGATGTTTTGCACTTGCTACGTGAAGATGTGGAATAGATATGTATTGAGGATCGAATGAAAAAAAAAAAAAGAGAAAAATGTTAATTTATTATATATATATATATATTTCCTTGTTTAGTTTTTCACTTTTTTTTAGGGTTTTGAATATCTATTTATAGCTATATTTTGATGAAAACAAGAAAAAAAAACATTCTGAGCCATTGATGCTTAACACAGGGGCTGACCACTCTGGGTAGAAGAGAAAAACATATGTATGTGCTAATTTTGACATTTTTTTATGACAGTTTTCTAAAAAAACTATCGTAAAAAAATATTCTACGATGATTTCTATAGAAACCGTCGTGAAAAAATAGTGCAAAACACACACCTTACATGACGATTTCCCTAAAAACCATCATGTAAGGTGAGACCTTACACGATGGTTTTTTAAAAAACCATCGTGTAAGGTCAATTTAGGCCTTTAAATTTTTTGAAAATCATGCATTGTTATATTCAAACTTCGATCTTCTCTCTCTAAAAGCTCACTCTATATCTCCTGCCCTCGCTCCGTCGCCGTAGCTCCCCACCGGTAAGTCCCCCTACTCTCTCTCCTCTTCCCCCTCTCTTCTCTCTCTTCTTTCCCTTCCCCCCTCCTTCCTCCGCCATTTCCTCTTCCCCCCGTCCCCCTTTGTCCCCACCTGCCCTTTCCCCCCCTTTTTCTCCTCTTCCCCCTCCCCCTTACACTGCCCACCCCTCCCCTCCACCCCACCACCCCGCCCCTTCCCCCTCTTATCTCTCTCTCATCTTCCTCCCCTTCCACCTCACCCCCTACCCTGGCTGTGTAATTAAAATTGTAAAATTATGCATATGTGTGATTAAAATTGTGAAATTGTGAATATGTCAAGATGTAAAATTATGATATTATTTAATTGTAAATTATGTGAATATGTAAAATTGATTGAATTTGATATGTTAATATGTGTATTAATTTGTAAAATTATATAAATATGTGAAATTGTGTAATTCAAATTGTAAAATTATGAATATGTGTAATTGAAATTATGAAATTGTGAATATGTCAATATGTAAAATTGTGATATTATTTAATTGTAAATTATGTGAATATGTGAAATTAATTGAATATGTGTAATATGTTAATATGTGTATTAATTTGTGAAATTATGTGAATATGTGAAATTGTATAATTGAAATTACAAAATTGTGAATATGAGTAATTGAAATTGTGAAATTGTGAATATGTCAAGATGTAAAATTGTGATATTATTAAATAGTAAATTATGTAAATATGTGAAATTGATTGAATATGTGTAATATGTTAATATGTGTATTAATTTGTGAAATTATGTGAATATGTGAAATTGTGTAATTGAAATTGTAAAATTGTGAATATGTCAAGATGTAAAATTGTGATATTATTTAATTGTAAATTATGTGAAATTGTTTGAATATGTGATTTTTTACTGTGAGATTGTAATTTAATATTAGTATGTGTGTGTTAGTTTTTGCTTACTTTAAACGGGTAAAATGTCTCGCGAGATAGATAATGACTAGTATGATGAGGAGTATGAACAGTGCACTCTATCTTCCTTTCAATATAGCAAGGGGAAACAAC